>PVJA010003787.1:0-91750 GCA_004027025.1 Myocastor coypus | reverse complement strand
TACTGGGTCATCCTCCACATGAGTTCCCTTTGGCCCCTCCGAGGACTGCTTCCCATTGAGCTGCCCTGCTAGCTCTCTATGTTACGTGGGCCCTGGAATCTTCAGTTCATAAAATTCCATCTCTGGGAGGACCAGCCTGACAGTTTAGCAGACTAAAATGCCTGCTTATGCAGAGCACAGAACTGGGGGTTCAATCCCCGGCATGCAGTTTTGGGCCTGCCTCTGGGGTGCACTGAGATGGTGATTGAGCCTGGGCGTGGTGGCCCATGCCTGCAATCCTAGCACTTGAGAAGGTGAAAACAGGACAGTCACTATGAGTACCTATCTATGTAGTGAGACCCTGTAGACCCTGTCCTAAATACAGAAAAAAAAAAATCCATCTCTAGGACTTTTTTAGGGGATAAAACTATGTAGATTGGGGATCTAGACTGTTGGGGTTCAGGCACTATCTGTGCCTGCATGAGAACATCTATGAGTCACTCCTTATCAGCATGGATAAGAGCATTTCCTTAGCCTGGGGTGGGGTGGGTCAGGACACATGCTGTGCGCGTGAAGGAGCTCTCAAGATGGCTCACCAGTGTGCCTGTTCTTAGGATGCAATTAGACCCTGCAGAGATTGTGCCCAAGGGGTGCTGACAAGCAGAAGTGCCACTGAGCCAAATGACCAGGGTCACTAACACAGAGGAGGTGTTAGGGAGGGTTGGCAGCTAATATGGGAAGACTGTGGCCTGGTGACCGACTCCTTGTCGATCTAGGCCCCTTGGATTCCCTCCATGAAACCCTGTGCTTCTCTTGGTCTGTTTCTCCTGAGTCGTCTGGTGTAGGCGGGGCTGAGCCAGCTCACACCCACCCAGCGTACCTACAGGTCAGCCAGCTATAGCCCAGTGACCAGGGCTGGGAGCACAGGGCTCTTCTTGGGCCTCCGATGCCCACAGCAAAGTAAAGATGGCACAGGATGATGGCACCACTGGGAGACTTTCCTTAGAGCCACACACAAGGGAGAGATAGGACTCAGCTCCACAGAACGGAAGGCAGAAAACTTCCCAAGGGTGGAGAGGGTGCGGAGGGCCAGGGGAGTGGGCCGGACACCCCCACCACCTCAAGCAGTTCTGAGCTGGCATCTGCTTTGCTAGGCTCAGTGCACCCGTGTTGGCTCAGGGCACCGTCCAAGTGAGTGCCTGCTCTGTGGAAACCGGGAAAGGGGGTGCTGCGTCCCTGGTCCCCATTTCCCAGGGAAGCCTGCCAGGGCCTTTGGACACAGTCTCCTGAGTTGGGTTATAGGGAAGAGCGAGGCAGAGGTCTGACACTACAGAGGGGACAGATGGCGGATCATACATTTCCTAACATAAGTGCTCTGAGACCGGGCAAACCGGGGTCTGCTTGGTCGGGAAGCAAGCTTCGTGTGCAGAGCTCCTGCAAGCGGAGGGGACACAAGTCAGTGTTTGCGGATCATGAGCCACAGCTGGTGACCTGGGAACACTTTGGGTGCTGATTCTCCCTGGTCTACTTCATGTCCTTAAGAACAGAATGTGACTCTCAGGTAATCAATCCCCTGTCCCTAAACGCTGAGCCTTAAATGCTCTGCAATAATCTGCACCATGCGCTGGTTCGGTTCGTGTTATTAGCTGTCTCTTAATAACCTTCAGGTCAGGGGTGTTATTGATGCTCCAGCTTAATTCAAATTATAATAGGATAAATCATCTGCCATCTACAATCCTTGTTTATTGAATTTTGTATGATCCATTTAATTTAGGGCCTCCCATCTCTGCAGTTTGAACCCTATTAAAAATCCGTCTCTTTATCCTCTCATGACCTAATTTATGTTTTCTCTGTTAGCTTCTCCACCTACCTTATTGCTGCAGTAGCCTCAGAGGCTCCATGAGGCAGAAGGCGGGCCTGAGAAGATTAACTTGCTTATTGCTTTATTTGGTGCCTATGGAAGCCAAGCAGATGCATCCCGACCTTGACAGGCTTCCTCCCCTAAGACTGTAAGGTGCCCTGTAGGGAAGCCCACGCGGGCTCAGGAAACTGTCCCTGAGCATTTTCTCTGTGTTTTCAGTGTTTTAAAAATATGGTGCTAAAGGAAAGGAACCAGAACAGGTAATGGGCCTCAGAGTGCACGTCGCTGTGCTGGAGTCAGTGGTGCCCGGGCAGAGCTAAGTGAGCACTGACACAGGCGGTCTGCACAGGGAGAGAACGGGGTGATCTGGTGGGGGAGCTGGGGGAGGGGAAGAGAGAGACCCTGGTGTGTGGGCAGAACACCTGGCAGACGGTGGGCGTGAGGCCGGCAGAGAAGGAGTCACACAAAGGTGTTGAAGCAGACCTAGGCCCAGAAGCCAGCGTTATGCTGGGAAATGCGGAGACCGGAGGAGACCAAAGGGTGAGGAAGAGAGGGAAACGCAGGTAGGAGCCTGCCTGCGTGTGGGAAGCGTAGCTTGACAAAGGGAGTGTTCAGACAGCGATGCACTTGCTGCGACTGTGAGTGGGCGTGGGCTCTGGGAGGGCGCGGAGGGACCGCAGAAGCTCGAGGCAGAGTGAGGCGCTCAGCCAGCGCGAGGCAGAAGGCTCGAGGGCCGATCGCCCGAGGAGGTTTGCTTGTTAATAATTGAGTTTGTTTTCGTTGTTGCAGGGTCTCACTACACAGCTCGGACTCGTGGTGATGCTGCTGCATTCTGCATCCCTGGTGCTGCGATTACAGTAGGGATTACAGGCATGCACCACCATGCCTGGACTCCATCGCAGGCTCGCCGAGGCGGAGCGCGCAGCGCCTGGCCCCTGCGCTTACCTAACTAAGCAAGCGCTTAGTCCGCTGAGCTATACTGCCGGCCCACTCATTTATAATTGAAATTTACAGCTTAACCTGTGCATGGAAACCTGGGAATCCAGGAAGGGCAGTTTGGGAACTTCTTTCCTCCAGAACTTGACTTGATGGTGGGTGATGAAGCCCACTGCTTGATGTAGTAAGAAAGTCAATGATCCGGGTTGGCGAGGATGGAGAGGATCTGGGGACTGACATCAAATGTCCCCTGCATGTCCCAAGGAAGCCTGTGACCTCGGGTTCCAAGCTGGCAATCAATGGGAGCAGGCTGTCACCGGACCAGCATTGATCTCTGCTGACTCACGCCATTTAATCACAGGCAATTACTGTGACTGACAGCCCTAATTAAGCCCTTACCTGCGCATTTCCTCAGAGCTGCATAGTTGCAGAGAGCAGCCTGCCCTATCTTTGATCTCTTTGATTTGGCGCCTTCTCATCCGGGTGTTCCAGGCCTCATCTAAATCTCCTTATCACCTTTAATGAGCATTTTCATCCCATTCCTCCTAATGATTCTAAGAAGCTGGTGCAAGGTCTTCTCCTAAAAAAATGCTATATTGTCAAGTGGGCTCTTGGTCAGAAAGGAAGGGAGAGCTCGCTGTCAAAATCAGTAGCAGCTTGGCGCAGCCTTGGATTCCTCAGGGCTTTGTTTGTTTGTGTGTTTGTTTTTTGCTCCCCCCCAAAAATATAGGTGTTTGGCCAAAGAAGTTTTGAGGGTAGTCCTGCCTTTTCTACTTTTTAAAAAATGAGACAAGTTTTTTTTTCTTTCTTTTTTTTTTTTTTTCTTGAGCCTTTAAAAATTCTTACAGAAAGTATGCTTTCTGGAAGGACTAATAGGATAAAATTGAGGGGGAAAAATCTACCTAGCATTTTCAAATGTTTGAGATTTTCTGACTTCTGTAATAGAAATGCATTTTTAGAAGTACTAATGGAAGACCAAACGTTACTCAGTTCCATGTGCAAATGGCTCGGGTCAGGATCTGTCTCCGGAGTTGTTCTGCTGGAAGTTCCAACTCCAGGGCGTGTGTCGGGAGCCAGGGACTTGTGTGAAGGCCTCAGCCTCTGCAATGAACTCACGTCTTCCTTGCTACGGTCGGGTGGGTTTCTGACTGAAGCACAGCCATGGCACCCTGGGCTCCGGCTCCGTCTGTCTGTCTGTCTGTCTGTCTGTCTCTCTGATACTTTCTTCCCCTTCCCTCTTCTACCTTCCACCACAGAATGATGAAACAAGAAAATTGGCCAGATGAGGGAATCCCTGACCCTGAACACCCTCACCTCCAGAACTTGGGCAAAGAAATTTGTACTTGATGAGTTCTTCTGTCCCAGATATTCTATGGAAGCAGCACACACACACACACACACACACACACACACACACACACACACACACACATGTACGCATGCACGTGCGAAGATAGGCATGGTCTTCGTAGTACATATACTGCAGTTAAAAGTTGAGATTTTGGGCAAGGTTCATAGCAATCTTGAGGGTTTGAATTGGGGCTCAGTGTCTTATTTCTGGGTGACTGGCACTTCTCCCCTTTGTACCCTCCCTCCAGTCACTGCACTTAACCAGCTCCTGAGGCCTCCCAACCCCTCTCTTGCTGCACAGTGCCAGACTCCTACCTGCGTCTGAGGGCTGCCATGCACAGCCTTGCCTTACGCCCACCTTGCCATGGGCTGCTGTTGGCTGTGGTATCTTCCTGGGGAGGCTGAGCTCCTAGCTTCCAGCCTTGCTGGTCTCTTGCTGAAACCCCACGAGCACCTCATACGCTGGAAGGGGCGAACGTTCATCCTGCCTCCCAGGAGCCCACACTCCTGCTGCAGCTAGTAGCCCCTGGGGCTGGCAACGCATCGTGATCTCTTACACTGCTGTCTTAAAGCAGTGGTGAACAGCAGCACAACTCGGACGCATGGTGCCTGCTGTGTGGGGCACCCTGACTGACTGGGTCATCTGCTGAATTCAGGTCACCTCCCTGGCAGCTAGGAGCAGTGAGCCTCTGCAGAGACAATGCGGAGGCCCGAGAAGACCAGCACGGCGAAGGTCCGAGAGCTGCTGAGAGGCGATGGCAGCTTTCTGAGGAAGGCCCCCGCAAGTCAGGAGCACCGCTCCAGCTGACAGGCTGCAGCTCTGACCTGCTGCAGGTACTGCTCCGTGGGGCTCTGCTCTGTGGGGCTGTCCCACAGGAGTCTCAAAGAAATCCAAGCTGAGGCAGATGCTGTGCTTCCTGGGCTCTCTGCTTGCTTCCCTGAGGGCGCCTCGGTGGTTACAAGTCACCTAATGGCCACAAGGAGAAAGCAATAACCTGTGAGCCATGGAGCATTCAGTTACCCAGGTACGCTGCTGTCTCTCATCACTGCCTGGGTTCCAAGGAGCAAAGAGTAAAGTGATTGAGTCTGGGCAACAGTTTCCAAGCGTGACTTAGATGTTTTTTTTTTTTTTTTTTTTTTTTTTTTTTTTTTTTTTTTTTTTTTTTTTTTTTTTTTTTTTTTTTTTGCTTGAACGTGGCTTCCACAGCGAGCTGCTTTAGGAAGCACGGTCTCTGTGGCGGGGAAGCCTGTTGGGGCCTCAGAGTTCTGTAGGATGGAGGCCCAAGCGTGCTCTGTGGGGTGCTCTTCAGCTCTGTGTGTGCTGCGATACCACAACCGGCAATGGTGGCCTTTGCAGGGGGCGCCAGGATGGCATGCTGCCCGCCGCCTGCCCCTGACACGGTCCTTTGGGTTGATTGGCACCTTGGGGGGAGGGGACAGCATGGCATGTGTTGCCTTCTTTGCTGCAGGGGACAAAATGAAGAGCAATGCTTTCTCATCCAGGGATCACTGTGTCTCTGTGTAGGTGACGCGCCCCGGTCCAGGCAGCTTGATGAGAGCCGCATTCACTGAGCACGGGTCGCACGGTCTGGGCCCCTGCCTGGGTTTTGAGAAGAAGACTTCAGAGGTCCCAGGAGCCAGGACCGTGCTGGGGCACGGAGCCCTCAGCAGAGGACCACGTCATCACCTTGCAAGTGGCATCCGCCTCCAAGCACCCAGCCAAGCCCTGATTAGAGCCATGGTGCACAATTGCTGGGTGCCCACTGCATGCCAGGCGCAGCATGGGTGGCGGACGCAGGCTTCATTTGCTCCTCACAGTAACCTGGTCAGGAGCACTGTGTTGCCCTCGCTGGTTGCCCAACGCCATTGACGCCTGAACAGCTTGCAGCCTGCAGCACCACCTAGGGCCGCGGTTGCCAGGTTTCTCCTTCTGGGGGTCTCGCTGGGGAAGCTTCACGCAAGGGGCTGCAGAGGGACATGCAGAGACCTCCCTGCCCCAGCGCCAGCTCATTGGCACAGCCCTGCGCTGCTACCCTGAGCCCTGCGCAGGCTGCGATGAATACAGGAACGGCCTGTGCCTGCTCCGCCTTTGGAACATGATTGCTAATTCCTATAAGAAACAAAGCTCAAAAAATATCTCACATCGACGATTTTTAGACAAAAAATTGAAAGGATGAGGAAAAGCATAAAGCCAACATCCCTGAGAAGCCTGCCTCGGCTGCTAACTTTCTTCTGCATTTGGCAAAGCACATTCCTCACCCTTGGCAAGTACCAGCTATGCACAACAGGCACACCCACTCCACGTTTCCATGTGAGTCCAGCCACATTCACCCAGCGGGGCCTTTGCGCAGGGTGCCACTGGAGTCTGAGTTTGCACTTCTGAGCCTATCCAAGGTATTCGTCCTTGGTACTGAGTCTCAGAGCTACTCATCACTGTAAATGACAACAAGCTCTCAGATAGGCAGCTATCCCCTCATGGTCACTCTAGCCTCTCACTTAGGGTCACTTAAGCTGCTCTTTCAGCTGCTCTTAGTCCTTCGTTGTGACCGGGAGGTTGGATGAGAAGCCTCTGATCAGCATCAGTGGCGTTTGCCCATTAGTCTTAAAATAAGGTCCCCAGGACTGAAATTTCTGGACCAATGATATGAATTGCTTTTGGAGTCCTGAGGGATTGAACCCTGAACCCAGGGCCATTACTGACTTCACTCTGAGCTTAGATCCCCAGATTTTTTTTTTTTTTTTTTAATAAGACAGGGTCTCACTGTACCATGAGGCTTCCCAGGCTGGGCTGGAACTTGCGATCTCCATGCCTCAGTCTTGTACAGTACTAGCATTGTAAGTGTGCGCCAGCCTGTCAAAGCCCCTCCCTTTAAAGAGACAGAATGGCCCTGGCTTGAACCTGAGCTTCTGCAGAGCTCCAGGGCACACTGCCAACCCTATAAGAAAAGATCTCCGCACACAGCAAGGGCATGGCTTTGCTCTGATGCATCAGAACCCTTGGGGGCCAAAGCAAGTCACCAGCCCCAAAGTCGGGTGGGGACAAGCACATGTGCTGAAAATCAGACATACACTTGGCGTGCAGCCCACAGAAGACTAAACTAGGATGTGAGGAAAAAAAAAAAATCTCAGGGAAGAGCAGGAATGGGCCTAAAGCTAACGTCTGGAGCTGAAGTCGGAGGGAGGCACTGGCCTTCCTGGCTGCTCTTTCTCTAGGAACCCACAAACCAGAGAGGAGGAAAATTGGGAGCCTCGGTGGCCATGACAACCAACTGTGAGTGACAGCCTGGAATGGAAGGGGATGCCACAAGAGACATGGATGGAACCTGAGCAGAGGCTGAGTCAGGTAGCAGTGCCATACCAGGGTCCATGTCTTCGCTTCCTCAAACTATCTGTGGTCGTGTAAGACATGGACTCTGGCAGGGAAATGTGTCCAGTTACAGGGCAGGCAGTGAAACACTGGGTCAGTTTACAGAAGTCATTATGATTAACGAGTTCAACTTCACACAGCCCAGGGCAAATTCCTGTAGCTTGCTCTTTGCAGTACAAGAGTGTGGCAACTCTCTTCTCAGTCGCCTTCCAAAAGAGCCACCCTGTACTAAGTTCTACTTGAAAGATGTCCGAGGTACATGAGTGCCTTCTTGATTTCTGGGTTTCTCTATCTGGCTGCTGGGAAGCATATACAAACGCAGGAAAATTTAGAAGTGCTTCCTAAGGTGGCAGGCACTGCCAGGACGAAAGGCTAGGGAAGACCATGGTGCAGTGTTTTCATGATAAGGTGGTAGCGCTGGGCTTCGGGGAGGAGAGGCCTGGCTAGAGGTTAATGTGCCTGTTTACTCAAAAGCTACCTTGGGACCCATTTTTCCGAATGTAAGACAAATACATTTGGAGCATTCTGAAGGATTGTGGGGCTTGCCGCTTCTCATTCAGGAGGAACAAGCTCTCTCAAGCTGCAATGCTAGGGGACAACCGAATCCCACCCACAGAGCCAGAGGTGTGTGCAGAGTGAGTGAGGAGCTTCCGTGAGCACCTTGCACTTGAATACCCCTCACCCAAGGACAGAAGCCACCAAGCTGACTTGGGGGGACATAACACAGGGCGACAGATAATCAAGCATTAGTGCTCCAGTGTTCCAAGCATGTCATCCGAGGATTTTATGTCTTGATTCACTGACAATGAGTGTAATGATAATCTCTGATTTTCTAACTGGCCATTATGAGCGTGTGAAGTGCCAATTTCCTCAGAAGTGTGATAAGGATGAAACCGTTTGGTGGTTATAATCATACTCCGTGTAGGACTCTAGAAGGCATTGATATTCATTCTTAGTGGTTATCAATTTGACCTCTGCTGAACGGCCCAGATTCATGGGAAACTCATTAAGGAGTCTGAGGATGACTCTGGCACTCCATCCTGGCTGATAATTAATGGTTACACCAGGAGAGAGCTCGAGGCTCGAAAGCAGACCTACTCCAAAGCTCTCCGCTTATCAGAGATTGGCTGTGTCAGGGAGAATTTAAAACAGACTTTTTTTCATTCAGAACCTGAGAGTATGTTTTAACCATTAGCCAATCAGACATAATTTCTCTCACACATATGCATATATACATATATATATATATATATATATATATACACACATATATATATACATTTGGTATATGCACATATAATACATGTATGTCATATATACATAAATAAAATAGATGGAAATGTAGCAGTGTGTGTACATGTATACACACCTATGTACACACACAGCTAAATTTCCAGATGCACCAGAAGGTCCTGTCTCATTCAAGTGCCATCTACTTCTGGAGTGGGGCAGGAGGAGGATGAGGACCCACCCCTGGGCATCTGCTTCCTTCTGATATCCCTGGCAGGATCCATGTGGTCCCCAAGCCCACCCCTGGGGTGGAACAGGATTGTCAGACTGCATCACCAACACGTGTGGGGCCACGCTAGCTAGGGACCTCACATGCGACACACCGTGAAAACCGGCTGCTCACCGGATGCAGTCCTATGAAGCTGACTTCGTGGTCCGCATGGGAAGTGCACTAAGTTCAGAGAGGAGCACTGAGCTTATGCTCGATTCTTCCTTAACCACGTTTCAGGATTAAAAGATACAGAGCTTGTTTATACATCGACACATCCACGGAAGCACATGACCTTTGGGAAGACCCCGGTCTTCTCATGTCTTAGGCTGATTGGTACGTACTTGCCACAAAGCATTCATTGTGGGGGGCTGGTACACACACACAACACATTGTCTTTAATTTGCCATCCCCAGATTGATTTATTTGTATTTGTCAAGTTAATTATCATAAACACAGACCAGCAGCCAGACTAACAAACCAAAAGCCATATGAAATATGTAAAACGATTCTATTGGATCAAGGCACACTACACACAAACACTGGAGGAACAGGGGACCCAAGCCAGGGCAATCCAGCATGGCCACTAACCTGCACTCGGGCATAGCCAAGAGTCCCAACACAGTCAGGCGGACCCAGCAACTTCTAGGAGTTCCTGGCTAATTCTGGTGACTTCTGGCTTCTGGTTGTCACAGCAAGTATAAGACAATGTTCTTGAGGACACAAGTAAACTCACACTCGCTCCCTGATCCTGAGGAGGAAGCTCTTATTCATGGTCAGGTTTCTGACTTTTACTGTGTTAAAGTTACTTCAAGACTTCCAGAAGCTATGGGCCATTTGTTTGGCTTCTCCATGGCCAAATCCTGCCTGGTTGACTCCACCTCTTCATTTATGCTTTTCCACTCACAGGTACAGCAGGTAACTCTTCAGAGCCCCTGCAGGGCCTGGCGAGTCTCTGCAGCCCCTGTCCAGGGAGTGTCCGGGGTTGCTTCCCTGTCAGAAGCAGAACCTCAGGCATAAGAACAAGAGTTTCTGTTGAGACCCAGAAATTTCAATTTTGACAAGTGCTCCTGGTGGTTCGGACACGTGCTTCAACAGAGGAGCTGCTGCATGGGCTGGCTCCTCCGCCCTCCTGGAGGAGGACTCCATGACCACTGCCTTCCCTGCTGAAGCAGTGACCAGTGCTCCTCCGTCCTCGAAGCAGATTGGCTTCCTCTTTCCCTTGGGTCTCAGGAGCAGTCCAGAGACCTCCCGCCTGCTGCCCCTCGTTCCTTGGATAAAGCTCCCAGGGCCACGCGCCTTCTCCTGGGAGACCCTGCCTCAGAGCCCTGCTCCAGGACCACAGCACCAGCACCCGTCCGTTTTCCTCATGCTTTCAGGTCCTAATGTTAAAACTACTGGGAATAGGATTCCAGTCAAAATCCAGTAGACAGACAGACAGACAGACAGACAGACAGCACGCAAGCTTTTCCCTTGTCACATCTCCCGCCAGCCCTTTCTTTTGTGCTTTTTTGGGGGGAAAAGGTCTACAGGCTGTTCAGGCTCTCACTACTACATCAGACTCGTAGTGATCTCTGCCTGTTTACAGCCTTCCAAGAGCTGGGATTACAGGCACACATCGCCACGTGCAGTCTCAATTGCCAACTCAGCATGCCCTGGAAGCAGGGTCAGCATGGCAGGCCTGGGGATCGAACCCAGCCCCTGAGCCTGATAGCAGGAGCTTTAATCCACTGAGCTATTTGGCAGGCCCTTGTGTTCTTCTTTATATTAATTTCTATCAGATTTGTCTCTCCTTGTGTTTACCCCCGGTCCCCTTCTCTGCTGATCCTACCAAGCGCTCATCTGAACCATTCCTGAAAGCAGGGCTCAGAGGGGCGAGGCTGCCTCCCCCAGCCTCAGCCCACGAGTCCGTTTCTTCCTCCAGCACCCGACACAACAAGTGTGTCTTCCTTTCACTCGGTCACTCTCCCTGTTGGGGACAAAGTATCCCGCAACTGCAAATTACAGGAGGGGAGATGCATTCTGGCTCTGGGCTGCAGGGGTTCAGCCTGCGTTCAGGTGGCCCCCAGGCAGAGACAGCATGGTATGGTAGCAGAACTTAGCAGAGGGCAGCGCGTCATGGAGGATGCAGGCGGCAGAAAGCAGAGAAGGGAGACAAGCCAGCCTTCACTGGAAAACGTTACCGGTTGTGACCCGAGCGCCCACCTCTCTGGAGCAGGCACTACCTGCTCACTGCGCCTTCGCCTGTGAACTCAGCGGCAAATCAATCCACAAATGAGAATAGGACCCCGGGTCCTGGTCGCCTTTCACAAGTCCCACTTCTGAACACGTGAGACTTGGGGTTACTTTCGACCTCAGCTCCGACGCCCAGCTTCCAGGTCCTGGGCAGCTCTGCACCGCTCTCTCCCTCTCCGAGAGGCTGCTCTGTCCCTCACAGTTCTTCCTAGCATCGCACTGAGTCTCTAGGGCTGCGGAGCTCAGCCTGGACTCTGCATCGGAATCCCCTGGGAGCTCTGCGGGTATGCAGTGCACCCGCGATCGTTTCATTCAGAGACACTCTGGGGTGGGACAGAGGCATCAGCGCTTTCGCACGCCTCCCAGTGGATCGCTATGCAGAGTTAAGACCAACGACTTGCTTCCCAAGGGACCTCCTGCCCTCTATTGGCATGTCACCTATGTGCTAATCCTCTCAGTCTCAGTGGTCTGAGGAGTCGCTCTCTGATAGTCCAGACCCCCACTGCCCACCCACAATCAGACGGCGAGCGCGCCACTCGCGCGTGAGATGCTCCAACCCCCCTTCTGCTCTAGTAGCTTAAAACTCTTGGTGTTTGCTTCATCTTAGCCAGTCGAAACTCCACCTTCCCAGGTCTTTAAGCCAAGGACTTGGGAGCACTCAGCTTCGGCTTTTCTCTGACACTTCAGGTCCGATCTGTGACGGACCCTGAACTTCGTGCCTTCCCTACGGCCCTACAGCCGCTCATCGCCTCCCTCCCCACCTCCGAGGACCAAGCTGCGCCCCGCTCGCTTGAGGCAAAGCAGCCCCGCAAGCCCGAGCTCCGTCCCTCCTCCTCCCTCCTCCTCCCTTTTGTCCTTAGTCAGCTTCTCTCCTGGGATCACTGGCGGCTTCCCGCGAGGGTAACACCGAGGAGCATTTCCTTTGCGGAGAGATTTTCTTAACAATATTTATATTTATAGGCCATTTCATGCCACTGGTAATCGGAGATCGTCAGATCAAATGACAGAGTTGTTCTCAGCTCACAAAAACTGTATCTCTTTTTTTCCAGTACAAGAATACATTTTTAGATAGTTCTAGATCAGCATTTTCTACACTTCCTTGGCCATGAAACCTTTTAAAATTATAATATATTAATGGTGCACCAAGAGAGGCTCATGAAATATAAATTCAGGCTGAGATTAAAGCAGACAGCACCAAAAAAAATTCTCAAAGGTGAATTAATGGCTTAAAGAAATGATAAAAATTTGATTCATCTGCATTTTATTACAGAACAAAAAACAAATTAAAGAAATCATCTTATGTATAAGTTAAAGAGAATAAAACATCAACATAATTATTTTACACTTTGCATTTCAGTTATAAAAGAGAACATGCTCCCAGAATGTTTTATTTAACAGTAGCATTTAAGATCTGTCTTAAAACATACACCTGCTTAAATTAGAAATTTTGTTCCTGAGTGCCATGTTGTATAAGATAAAAGATCCGCACACTGTTTTAATATCTGTGTTTTTCTTTAATTAGAGCTGGAGATGGACATTCTCCCCTGTTCATGAAGCGATGAAGAGCCAAGACTATCCATTATGGTTTTCATGATTTGGGGAGTAACGGAAGTAGGATACCAAGAATTCTTTCCCTTTAGGTAATTAGTTGCCAATCTGCCTTTGAAATATTAGAAACCAAATCTGCACATAATTTCCCTTCCTTAGAAATTTTACCTTAAACATCCCAAGCAGTCTGAGAACCTCCAGCATTTCTGGGATTGCTGAGACAGCCCTTTTGATAAACAAATCCCACCAGCCTCAGGTCAGTGGGGAGCCAATCTGTGCAATATAAATATTGAAGGTGCCATAAATGTTGAATAATGCCATAAATATAACCTGAAATATTCAGACACCGTGCACGGCCCGGCTCAGAAATCTGATCAACTGGTAGGCAGAATCCACCAGAAGGGCAGTTGGGATTTGCTCCTTGGGCTTTAGGAGATTTGATTTTGGGGCACTTGGAGATGAGCCCGGAGGCCCAGGCCCAGATCTTCACAGCAGCTCTGCCAGGACAGATGCTTTGCAATTTCTGTACCTTAACTAGTTTGTCTGAAAATGAAAGCACTAATATTCTGCTAGCAGAAAATAAGCATATGAAACCTTAACATAGCCCCGTGTAATCATTACATACTCTTTCTGGACTACATTCTCAGGTAGTAGAGGGACAAGTAGATTTGGCGTGTTTTTACAGATATGTGTGAAGCATTCTGTCTTAGCCATGCTTCTCTTTGCTGAGGCAGTGTACTCAGCTCCCAAAGTTAAAGGAAGAAAGGTCCATTTAGACCCTAGACTGTAGAGGTTTCAGTCCGTGGTCAGCTGGCTCTGAGGCAGCATGGCACATGGCAGAGGGACAACGTAGAGGAGAACCAGTTCATCCAAAGCAGAAGACAGTGAAGGTAACTGAGGGAAGGTGAAGGCACGGACTGCTCTGTCCCTTGCACCGTGTCCAGCCTGTGGAACGGGGCAGTGCCCATCCAATCAGTACTCTGGTCAAGAAGTCACCCAGCCTTAATCCCAGCACCCTTAATCTCAGCATTAAACCACGAGCCAATCACTCACTCCTCTGAAAACAAAACAAAACCCTACGACAGCATGTTGTTTTGGAGGGACACCTGGACACAGTCCATAACACATTCCTTTTATTCCAGAGGACAGGTTCTCACGCAATTGTTAATTATGCAGGCTGGGCTTGAATTTGACATCTTCTTACCCAGGACACTGTGAGCACAGGTGTGTTCCACCCGATCTGGATGTAAGATCTGGGGTGTGGAAGTGTAACCTTCTGACAACCCAGTGTGCTCTCACAAGCACACTGCAGGGAGCTCCTTTGTATGAATATTTTCCTTAAGAGTTGGTACAGTCGGACACCTCTGGACTGGGCCACCATGTTGAAATGGATTTCCACCTGGAAAGAGTGACTGTGACAAGAGCCATTATTTATGAAGCACTTTGATCCCATTACGGTGCTGCAGGGGGTTGAGGGGGCTTCCTTCCCATTACTGCACACCTAGGTAGCCAGCACATCCCCATTGCCTGAGAGGAAGGGAAAGCGTCCCATAGAGACACTCTTCCCCGCTTCCCTGTGCATGAAAAGACTGTAATGGGTGGCACATAAGCATGCTGAGAACAAGGAGAGAGAGGGCGGCCTCTCACAGGGCTCACAGCACCACGGACAGGAGGGTAGACCACCAGGGGTCTCCAGCCTAGTGCTCAGGGCCCTGGCTGCTGCTGGTGAAGGAACCCTACTTCCTGCCTATCGACAGGGAGAGGGGCTCCAGGGAATTCCCTAAGAGTCTCACCCTGAGAAATTCTGAGTTCTGAGGCCATCATGCATTCTAAGTCCCTTGGGAGATCTTTTCTCACTCCTTGTTTTTCCTGCCACCACTGCCTTTGCTGATGTCCCTGAGGCCAGAGGATACCAACCCTCCCTCTCTTTTCTTCCAGTCCTTTACTAAGAAATACCAACTTTACACCTGCCCATGGCTCCCTGCCAGCCCCCCTACACACACACACACACACACACACACACACACACACACACAACGCAATGGAAGAGGAAGCCCATCTACTCCATGAGGCTCAGGGATTATTAATTTAATCTTGGCTTCTTCTCAAGCTGTGGGTCCTCCTATTCCTCCCACCCCTGCTCAACTGCTGCGATCTCCCTTGAGGTAGACAAAGCCAACCCTGTGGCACCTCCAGCAGCTGGGACTTCTTCAATGACTATGGTTACTCCTACTTAAAATGAATAAAAAAAAAACAAACCCTTTACCACCTCATCTTCTGTACGTTACTATGGACTTTAGACTGAAATAGATTATTCTATTAGCAGAGCTCCATATCCTTTAATTTTTTTTATTATACGTGGTACAGGGTCTCACTGCACAGCTTGGATCCATAGTGATCCTTCTGTTTCTAGTCTTCCCAGTGCTGAGATTATAGGCACACACAACTATGCCTGGTCTTGGTGGCCAGCTCAGTGTTCCCCCAGAGTGGGGCTGGTACCAGCGATCAAGCCCCAGTCCTTGTGCTTGCCTAAGGTGCCATGGCTATAACATATTCCAACTCTCGTAGCGTTCACGTCACAACAGACTCAAATGTTCCTGAGCTGTAAATGTATCATTTTACTGTATTTACTGCATGTTGACATAAATACCTATTTTAATCTAACCGAATGATTTTCTTACAATATCATATTCCTTCATTTTTAAACTGACAGTGTTGGCCCTGTGCAGGAAAGAGTTTTCCTAGTTCTAGAAAATGAAAGTCCAGGAAAACAAAGTCAAAGCTACTCTGCATGGTGAGCGAGAAAGTTGAATAATAAAGGCCGAGCTCTCTTGGGCATACATTTTTATTTTGTTTTCATTTTTTTAAATTGGTTCAGAGTTTTCATGTTCAAAAGCATTTGAAATAAAAATAAACTCAAAACTCTATATGAGTAAAAAAGAAACATAATTTTAAGTCAATTTGATATAGCATAAAGCAAATAAAAATGGTGAATTCAAATAGCTCTTGCATCGGCTTTGTTCTAAACTCCAAAGTGGAAAACGTTCTACAGCTGGAGGGAGAAGCCGTGACACCTTCTGTTCTACCTGACAGGCTGTGTGTCGGTAGGCGTTTGGTGCCGCCGTCCTCGAATCAGTTTGAACGTGTTGTGCGGCTCAGCAAACAGGTGCACATACTGGCGTTGTTTGGAATCAGGGTTTTTACGGGGAGGGAAAGGGGCCAAATTAGACAGTGGGAGAAACTTACCAAAGCTCGTGGTGTTCGACACCAGCCATAACCTGGAGGTGCTGTTATCAACTCAGGACCGTAGGGTCAATCCTCAGCACCACAAAAAATAAAATACAACAAAATAAGCGTGTGATCTAAGAAGATATCTGCCTGTAACCTGGTGCCTTGAAGGGCTGGGATGCAAGGGCAGCCCGGCCATGGTGGGGCAGTCTGTTCTTGCCTTCTAAAAGTCTTCACGGTAGGCTGGTCGGACCAATCTCAGGTCTAGGGAGAGAGGCACACAGGCTGTGTGTCACTCAGTAGGCAAACACCATCGTCCAGGTGTGTCACAAGGAGTAGAGATGGACCTTCTCGCCTACCCAGAGCCCGGCAGTCCACGCACATGGTGCTCGTGCAAAGCGAAGACTGCACCCCTGCTTGGTGGCAGCACCATGCCCTAGTGACAGTGAACACGACAAGGAGGGCTGGCTGTTACGACAGAGCCCCTGTCACCATGCTGGACGCTGAGCAACTTCGGAGAGCACCCAAAGGAGCACAACCAGCTCGGAGCACTGCTCTTAGGGCTTCTGTGTGCACCATGAAAGAGAGGGCGCTGGTGTGAGTGCCCTGAAGGGCAGTGGGGGAATGGATTACAGGGCACCCCACTTCAGGGTGAGACTTGGGGAGCCCCTGGTGTGGGAAAGCACGGCAAGCTACCAGGACGAAGGCCGCGCTGCCTGCGAGCCCACACTGGTTACCTCAAAGGAGGGCCCTGAGCCGGAGCGTAGACGTCAAGGCCTTTACAGATAAGGCTGGATGAAGGCCTGCAAAAGAGATGCTAGAGGAGGACCAGCAGCAGCTATTAGCTGCAAGTTGTTAGGAATTAACTGTTTTCATGATTGCAGTAAATTATTTTGCATACAAAATTACATTTCATGATGAACTTGAAGTCTCAACAAAACAGCCTTTATATGTTAAATATAAGTGGCTGTACGGAGCCACTTGGCACAATAAGGTCTCTCCTGAATTGTCATTCTGAGAAGCACGGGTGTGAGGAGGTAGATACTGTCCGTGTACAGTTGAGAACACTCCACTTCTTACTTTTGAGTCTTACCAAGAAGGGCCAAATCATCTTTCTAATGTTTGTATATCTTTCATTAGATTCTGTCAAGTTTAGCTCTTTGCTTTCAGAAGATTGAAATTAAAGATTCATTTTGTAGGACTGATATCATTGTTAAAAAAAATATTAGCCATATGTAGGAAGGAAGTTGTTAGGACACACATTAGTGGACATTAAGTGGAAGCCCAAGTAATTACACATGTGTGTAAAGATAAAACCTGACTGACTAAGCAGTCTGGGCCTAATTTCTTTCATAATAACTGATTCAGGCAAGAATAATCCAGGGCTCCCTGAGCAGCTGTGCCACCCGTGGAGGAGAAGGGCTGTGCACAGCGGCAGTGGTTCCTTCCAGACTATGGTGGACACTGTGCCTTGAGGTGGACAGACCTGGCACACAGAGCCTCGCGGTGGTCGAGCCTGGCTTCGCCCACTCTGCGGTGGCTCAGAGCCGTACCTTGTGATGGGCCGTGGGGGGTGCTGGGGATAAGAACGTCACCCCTGCCGCACTCTTGTTAGCGGGAGTTGCTGAAGCCAAGAGCAAAGGTGACACCTCTCCAAGGCCAGCGTACAGGATACCTTGTCTGGATCCTCGACGTGGGCAGATGCGGGAGCGGGGGGCAGTCCAGACTGGGAGGCAGGCAAGAGAGTGACCGGCGGGCCCCACCTGCCTGGCCCTGAGGAGGTCCCTGTGAGTAAGAGCGGATAGGCACGGCGGCTGAGTCTGCAGGAGGTGCTTGTACTGTTCCTGTTGACGTCATTTGGAGCTTTCTGCTGTTAAAAATGTTTTCAAATGTTAAGCAGAAAAGAACTCGTTCTACCTTTTATATACCCAATGGGAATGGGGATCCTCACTGGGGTCTCCGGAATGATGCACCAAGAGAGTGGGCGTCAGCTGGGTGCCCCAGAACACCAGCTGATGTGGTCCCTACAGGCTGTCCCCATGTGCTAGAGAGTGGCTTTGAGGAGGACACATTTGGGGTGACCATGCTATGTCCCTCGAGTCTACCACATTTAAAACAGTCTTATGTTTATGTTTCCCTGTTTTTCCCATTCCATTTTTACAATGCATTGGAATTTTGGAAAAGTACTGGTCCATGAAGGATTAGAAATGATAATAATAAAAAAGCAGAATAAATTCTTTCTTCCCACAGATGGCTGGAAATGCACCAGGTTAAAGAAAAAAAAACAAATGAATGGCGACCTGCAAAGTGTCTGGGCTTGGTTCATTGTCACTTGGCAATGCCATGGAAGGGCAGAGGAGAGCGAAGGGTTGGGAGGAATCCCCAAGCCCCCAGGACGCCCTGCAGGTCTGTGCGCGTATCCAGAGGACCTTCGCAGACTGCCCGCCACATCCCAGGTGGTACGCAGGGTTAGAGGCCCCTTCCTCTGGGCATAGCCGGCATCGAGAGCCCCAGCACGTGCAGCCTTCCAGGTCATCTCTGGCTAGCCTTGTGTGGGAGATAGGCCGTGAGCGAGGAGCTGAGGTGCTTTACTGTCCCCTTGTTCCAGCCTGCAGCAAGGGGCTCTGCCCGCAGGGCAAGCACAGGTCCATGTGCCCATGTTCCATGGACAAGGAGCTTGGTGCGATCGGGTGACAGCCAGCAGTGAGACTCCTTGTGACCGGTTTCCAGCAGGACAGGCTGTGAACGCGGGACAAGGCAGAGACTCCTAAGGGGGTGACACCATCTGAGGGCATTTTGAGTTGTCACAGCTGGGGACCAGTGGGCTAAGGATGCCACTAAGCACCCCACTTGCACCAGACAGCCCACAGTAGAGCTGTCTGACCCCAGCGTCCACAGAGCAGGGCGGGGAATTCGGGACCGGGCTGGGAAGCTCTGCTTTGCCATGGGTGTGAGCACCAGGAGCCAAGCTGGGCAGCAGCTGAGCACCGCAGGGCGCACCACCGCATCCTCTGAAATGCAAGACATGCTCTAAATGTTTTATTTAGCATCCTTTTCCACCACAAAGTTTGTTCGGCAACAATAGGGACGATTAATTCACACAGATAATGAAAAGCAATGCCATTAGTTTTGCCCGATCTTCTCTTAGCATATTTACACTTGCAAATGCGACAGCAATTCCATTTCTGTATGAATTCAGCTCAGCCTAACTGTTACCATTGTAATTCTGAGGTGGTGGCTTGGACCCTTAATCACTAGGAAGTGCAATAATCCCGCAATAGAGGAAGAATTCTTCCCGTGGCAATAAACAATACCTGCAATCTATAAATAATCTATGCTTCTGTTCCTGTTCAAGGTCTGGCTGTCAATTCACGAGGCAAGATAGTGCCACACACAGTGGAATTCATATTTACTGAAGTATCGTTACTATTGATTTTAGGGTTGTATAAATATTTTCTCTTTTCTTTACCATTTCTTTTCTGCTCTTAGTCTGTAATGAGTTAACACTTGATGCTCTAGCTGAGCAGAGAGATTCATTTTGTTGGAAAGAAACACATACATTTTTCTAGTGTAAGTGAGGGGCAGAGCTCAGGCTTGCCAAGAGAGTCACTTAAAAATAACATTCAACCCAAACCTAAGGTCTTTCGGTGCAAGTGAAAAATGATGCGTACGACAAAGGTGGCGGAAGTCAGGAGCAGGATGAGGGACTGGATTAAGAAGCGGAAGCCTCCTTTCCCCGCTGTTCATTCCGCATGCAGGTTCAGAGAGTGTGAGCCTGCGTTTTGTCTGGCGCAAGGCATTTATTTTTGCATTAGTTGGAGCTATCACTTTCTCAATTTGTCACCAGGGAGATTTTTAAGAATAATTCCTTGCCACGCTGCAGCCCATTTTAAATGCCTTCCTGTGGATGGAGTCCATGTGTACACACTTTAAAGATCTCAGCGAGGAGGCATCCAGGTAAAAAGGCTTGGGCGCGGTGAAGGTCGACCTGGCCAGCCATGGTCTGGGCGGAACTCAGGCAGTGAAGGAAACTTACACAAGGCGGGGTCTATCAGCTGTGGACTCACGTATGCCAGAAAGACCAGCCACGTCTAGTGACAGCTTTTGTTCCAACTTCATTTGTTCTGTGAGCTGCCATTTCCTTCCTGGGACTTGAGATATTTGGCTTGGTCTCTACTGCGGCTCTGGGCTGCGTCCACCACACAAATACAGATCTTAGAAGAGTCCTGTCTGCTCTGTGAAGTCCAGCCTGGCCAACTCGTGGCCAGTCCATGCCTCAGGCATGGCACAGAGTCCTCCGACATGGAATAGCATGGTGGTTAAAGCTCAGAAGCCTGAATTAGGTGTCAGAGCTCAAGTCTTACCTTGCCTACTTGCTAGTTCTGTGATCTAAAGGGTCAAGATAAAAATAGCCACTCCCTCTGAGCCCACAGTGGGGATGCAAGGAAGGTCAGCGTGGGACGGCCCTGCCACGGTGATGGGTGGTGCAAGGCAGCAAATCAGATGCTTGACCTCCCTGGTGTGTCCTTAGCCATCCCGTCCTGCTTGACCACTGCCCACCTATTCTATAAGCCAATCTGCTCCTCTTTGCAGGCAGCTAATTAAAGCTGGGTGTCTGTCACTTGCACTCAAAAAGTCTGAGCTCACAATATTTTCTACAACTTGAAGTCTTTTAGAGAATGAGTCCTTGCCCATAAGAATTTCTGTAAGCCTTGTATGAACTTCATGTGTGTAAGTGGGCACCATTGCAAGGCCAGATACCTTGGATAAAGCAACAGCCTGGGACCCAAAGACAAAGCTGGTGTGTGTAGGTGCTTCTGTGGTCACAGTTCCTTGGTCCCAGATCAGTCTGTTCTCTTTGTTGGTTTATTTGTTTGTTTGTTCATTCATTCATTCACTCAATTATTATTATTATTATTTATCTTTAAAGGTTTTTTTTTTTTTTTTCCATACCAGGGATTGAACTCGGGACCCTGTGGTTGCCAGACAAACATTTATTCCACTGAGCTATCTCCCTGGCCCCCACTCAATTATTTTAAAATGTCTTTAAGCAATAGAAGATAAACCAGAAATCCTTGCCTGTTACTTCCTGTCAACGATACAGCAATTTGGACAGGAGAGGACACAGAAATGCACTACAGCAGCGCTGGCCTGAAAGGGGCAAATTCTAAGACAGGAACATGTATCTCAGATGCCAGGAGCAGCGGTTAAGGGTCGCACAGGCACCAGGCTGACCTCTGCCAAATCCCAGGGCCAGAAGTCCCTCTTTTTCCAGCATCGAGCATCACACTCCACGCCTTCAGTACGCTGAGCTTGTGTTCTTCCGCAGTGCCCCGCCCTCAGCAACTCCAGTCCTCCTGGAAGGGAAGCAGCCGGGAGAGAGACGAGAGTGCCCAGCAAGGTTCCTCCCTTGTGAAGTACAAAATGAATCAACAATCAGCAAATGACAGTAAAAGCGTTCTCTACTGCATTTAATTGAAAGTGGGTGAGCGGTGGGCTACCCAAGGACACCCATGGTGGGAAAAGTTGTAGTGGAGAGTGGGAAATGAGGCCTGATATGCTGAGGGGAAGCGTCGGTCCCCGCAGGGACCCGGCATGGACGCTGCCGAGCACCCACGCTCTCAGCAGCCAGCTGCTGCATGCACGGCTGTGTTTGCTGCTTTGCAGAATTTAATTAACTTACTTCTGTGAACAACTGCGCACACGAGGCGTCATTGCCATCCCCAGTCGACAGACAGGACACAGAGGCTCAGAGATAACTGGTGGCTTGTCCAGGGTGACGAGGCTGCTGAGAGGTACAGGAGGAAATTGGACTTGAACCTCAGCTTCCACATTGCAAGTGCTTTCTTTCCCTTCCAAGGCAATCACTGTCCCAGGCCCAATGCCAGTGAGCACATGAAGAAGAGGAAACAGAGCCCAGGGAAGGGCTCAGACACCACCGCCTCACTCAGGAGCTCCCTTGCTGGCCTCCAAGACAGCAAGAGCAGAACACAGGCCCCAGGCCTCAAGCAGGAATGCCTTGGCCTTTGCTTAATTACAGGTAGTGAGCCGGGCTCCCAAGAAAAACACGCTTGGTTGATCTGATAGAATTTCTCAAGGAAATAGCACAAAGAGTCAACAGCAGAAAGCCTGGCTATAATTTACTTGGACTTCAAGAAAGCTTTTGATAGAGTAGCACACAAAAGACTAATATTCCAGGTCAGCAAGTGTGTAACAGCAAGCGATGCACTGGAGCGGGCAAGAGCTTGTCACCATCTTGCAGACAGAAGGATAAGAGTTGAAGCCAACAGCCCGGCCGGGAGGATGTCTCGGGCCGCGTTCTGCAGACATCAGTGCTCTGGTGGGCTTTGCTTATCTCCTTGCAGTATTCTGAGCCGTGCTGGAGTTCTGGGAAAGAACAGCTGGCTGTTTCCAGGTCCTCTAGACTTTGGTTTAAATTCGTTTATCAGAGAGACGATCCAGAGGTGTGCGTCCCTCAGGAAGATGTTTTATTTGGTGGTGAGAGCTGAAGCAACAGTTTTTGCTGAAGTTCCTTGAGGGAGTTTAGACATTCCAAGGGTTTAAAATCGTTGGAGCTTTAGATTGTCTGAGGCTCGGTTTTGCTCCGAGCACTTCTTTATCCTGCTGATAACTGATTCCCAAGTCCCCGTGAGAATCCATGTCCTCGCGCTCCCTCAGTCCACACTGCCCACAGCAGTAGGTCCTCTCTCCTGAAGGTGGGGTGCAGGACCTGCAGGGATGGACCCAGCCTGCAGGATCACACGTGGGGTATACATGTGACCCCCCCCTCGGTGCAACCAGAAGAGGCTTCGGCACCGACCCAGGGCTGCTGTCCCACGTCTCTCCTCCCAGGGCTACCGGCAGAGACAGCCCACTATCACTTGGGAGGAAGGCGTACACTGAGGCCATGGCTAGGGGAGATGAGCTGGGGACATGGATGGGGGGACCCAAGGGGCCACCCACGACTGAGCCTGGAGCAAGTCACATGCATGAGTGATTTCTCCATGGTGAGGTGACTTGGGTTGGGCTTTGTCCCTGGCAGCACCAAGCATCCTGGTTAGAACAAAGGTCTCCTCAGTCCTTGCCCTGATGTGTCGCCATCAGGCTTCCATACCCAGAGGCTTTGTTCCTAAGTTTAATCTAGGAACATAAAATGAGAGCTGCTTGACTAGCCGCCTCCACGGTGGTCCCTAAAAGGGCCCGGTAACTATCCTAGAAAGCTTTGGGAAAGAATTAGGAAACTTTCTTGACCAATATACCCATTTCATATTCAGGGAAATGGGGGGCCACAAAGGAGGAGCCCCATGCTAAGGGCACCAAGAGAGTGTGGGTGGGAACTGGGGTAGTCCACACCTGCCCGGGGCAGATTTTCCACATAAACACAGGCCCATCGACCTGCATGCCTGTGTGTGCATCCCACCTGCACACCCTGGAAGTCTATTCAATCATCTGCTATAAGATGGGTCCTGCTGCAGGCCTGTTCATACCTGATCGACTCGTTGTCACTGTCATTGTCTTCTTCCCTGTCCCAGCTGTCAGCGTACAGTGCCAGCATCATGTCCAGTGCTAGTAGCAATGCCGGGTGGCGTCTTCATGGAATCGTCCTAAATTTGAGGTCCTACCATCAGGCTCAGCAGGTACTTGAGTGAGTGGAGGTTTAGGGCACAATGCTCATCTGGTCCACAGATGTTTTTCTGGTGCGTATCATGTGGCAGCAACTGTGCCTGGCTCTGAGAACCTGGTATTCAATAGCAATCATGATGGTGGTGATGCTGGTGATGGTGATGATGGTGATGATGACGATGATAATGATGGTGATGGTAGTGATGGTGATGGCGATGGTGATGGTGATGGTGATGGTGACGATGGCGATGATGGTGGTGATGGTGATGGTGATGATGGTGATGATGACGATGATAATGATGGTGATGGTAATGATGGTGATGGCGATGGTGATGGTGATGGTGATGGTGATGATGATAATGGTGACGATGGTGATGATGGTGGTGATGGTGATGGTGATGGTGTGATGATGGTAATGGTGATGGTGATGGTGTGATGATGATGATGATGATGGTGATGGTGATGATGGTGATGGTGATGATGGTGATGGTGATGATGACGATGATAATGATGGTGATGATGATGCTGGTAATGCTGCTGATGGTGATGATGGTGGTGGTGATGATGATGATAGTAATGATGGTGATGATGGTGTGATGATGGTGATGGTGATGGTGATGGTGATGATGGTGATGGTGATGATGGTGATGGTGATGGTGATGGTGATGGTGATGATGGTGATGGTGATGATGACGATGATAATGATGGTGATGGTGATGGTGATGATGATGATGATGATAATGGTGACGATGGCGATGATGGTGGTGATGGTGATGGTGATGGTGATGGTGATGGTGATGGTGATGATGGTGATGGTGATGATGGTGATGGTGATGGTGTGATGATGGTGATGAGGATATACCCATGGAAGGCAAAGGCTTGGGCTGTTGGAGATGAAACAGCACCAACAGTGAGCCCTGCTCTGTGCAGAGAGGTGGTGAAGAAGAATCCATGCAGGAATGTGAATGAGACTACGAGGGGCTTGGGGGTTTCTTACGAGCCATGGAGGATCTTCTATGAATTTTCTTTAGAAAGAGGAGATGAAAAGACATACATTTTATACTGTTTGAATACCATCAGATTTCAGGGGTGAAGGCCACCAGTGGGATAGAGGAATATTCGGGGGTGGAAACCAAGATGGGGGAGTGCTGACTGAGGAAGCCGAAGACAGGAAAGGCCAAGAGTGACCTGGTGAGTTTAGCTGGCAGGGTCTGGGTGACACTGTAGTGTGTGGTGCTTCTCACCAAGATAGGGATGATGGAGAGACAGCTGGCAGTATGCCTAGCTCTTGATGGGCATCAGACATACTGAGGATTTGTGGAAGAGTGCAGGCCTAGCCTTTGGGGGAGCCATCAGTTTATGGACAGAAAATTAAAGCACAAAGAGGGTGGGACTCCTTGGGGAAGAAGGAAAGAGAGAGAGGGAGAGAGAGAGAGAGAGAGAGAGAGAGAGAGAGAGAGAGAGAGAGAGAGAGAAATGAAGAGAGTAAATACACACGCCAGAGGATGGCGAAATTGGAAGCCAGGTTGGCAAGGATGGGCGAACTGATGGTGAGCAGTGGCTGGCGCGTGGGAGTCACTCAGGCATGGGTGTCAGGAAGGAGGCCTCGGCCACACTGGTGCAATGGTGGGGGGAAATAGGGCTGGGGCATGGCTGTACTGAGCCAAAAAGAGAAAAGGAAGCCCTCTGAGGCTACTCAGAGGGGAGGTGATGAGTAATAA
Organism: Myocastor coypus; assembly: GCA_004027025.1. NCBI lineage: Eukaryota > Metazoa > Chordata > Mammalia > Rodentia > Myocastoridae > Myocastor > Myocastor coypus. The sequence goes on along the minus strand of PVJA010003787.1, from coordinate 66,404 downwards.
CCAGAAAATACCGTGACAATTGCTTTTGTGCTTATTTTATTTTATTTCGTAAAAAGAATAAAAATGATATGGAATTTCACTAAACAAAATGATAGGAATTTAACAATTGTTATATTGCATACTGTTGTCTCCAAATTAGTTGATCAGATTACCAGGTATAAACATACAAAATTGGCCCAAAAAATTATAAAGGAGAAGAAGTAATTTTAAGCATTAGCTATTCCTTTCAATAGACCAGTTGAAATCAACAGTACAATTATCCAAGCTATCCTGTGTACATACATGCATATATCTCTCTCTCTTCCACCCTTCCCTCCTTCTTTCCTTCCTTCCTTCCTTCCTTCCTTCCCTCCCTCCTTCCCTCCCTCTCTCCTTCCTTCCTTCTTTCCTTCCTTCCTTCCTTCCTTCCTTCCTTCCTTCCTTCCTTCCTTCCTTCCATTTTTCCTCTTCCTCATCCCAGTTTTTCCTCGCCATGACACAGCTTCTTTCCCTTTCACGGGGTCCATTGTACCTCTCAAATCCTATTTCTTCTTGCAGATTCTTACACTAGGGAAATGATGCGATGTTTACACATGCAGGTTGGATTTACAGCAGTTGTTATTACAGTTTCTATGTAGATGTCCCCGAGCCGCCACCTGCACTCACAAGTGGAGCTTTGGGAACCAGAGTGAATGACGGTGCCCACAGCTCCCTTACTCTTAGGAGATGGTGTGGTCTGAGAGGCAGGTTCCTGGGGGCTTTCCCTGGGGGCGTGGCCTGGAGGGCTCACCTCCCTCCAGGCTTCTGCTTTTCCTCTCTGTTTCCTGAGCCTCAGGAGATGTGCAGCACTCCTCTGTGCAGTCCAGCCTTGGAGCCAGCAGACTTTTAAAAATGAGCCCAAATCAACCTCTCCTCTGTGGAGCATCTGGCATCGGGCGTCTTGTCCCAGCATGCACAGCAGTAACTAGATAAAAGTTGAGAGGTTGAGGTTACCCAGAGAAAGAGTATAGTATAACTGAGGACTTAGAATAGCGTGGAAGGATGGGATTAAGAGCAGAGAGGTAGGAATAGGCCTTGTACACAAGGAATGGCAGCCCGTCCCCTGTGAAGCCTATGGAGTGAAAGACGCTTCACATGATTGGTCGGCAAGAAATGGCACGGGTGACCTCACTTCCTGTTTGTTGGCCCACTAACCTTGCACTCATTGTTAATGTCATTCACTTCACTGTTATTCACTTCACAGGCTTGTGACGTTTGGTGCAAGTGGTTCCCAGCAGTTAGTGCCTGTGAGTGCTGCTAACAGGTGTTGTCTCATTGCTGTCCTGGTCACCAGATTTGAGCAGGGCGTCCCAGTGTGGCCCCACGAGTGCCTGTTAGGGAACTCAGACTCTGTGCCAGTTTGCAAGGTAAGGCTGGGGCTGCCCAGCTCTGGAGCGGATGATGCCGCCTCGGTCAGTTGGCCAGTCATCCTGCGGACTCTGTGTTCTACAAAATCCGCCTGGTATGCAGTGTGTTAAGTTCGAGGGTGGCAATGGAGTTAAGACGTTATTGGCAAAGTGTGGCATTTTGGGTGGGTTCCAGGGTAGAACATGTAGAAAAACAGAATAATCAGTGGCTTCCGGAGTCCCAGATGTCTGTGGAAATTGATTTCCCACAAAGCTTTGGCCATGCTGCAAGCTCGTGACTGTCAGGCTTGCCTGTGCATTGAATTGCCTGGCAAGATGTCACCTGCTACCTGAAGACCAGCTGGACCTAAACACCCAGGTGCAGAAGGGGTCTTATTATTTGCTTCTCTTCCTCTGGAGCACCGAGGAAGGAAGCCAGGGCCTTCACACTGAGCCACATGCCTTGCCTTTCACTCATTTTTTATGTTCAAGTACAATGCACTATTGTTTCTAACAACTTTACTGAAATGTATTTCATGCTCAGTGGACCTCTGAGTATGTAACTCTGTAGTATTTAGCACACTTATAGAGTCGTGTAGTCACCACCATAATCATGCCTCCTTCATCTCTGCAGTCTCCTCAGCAGATTCCAGTTGAGAGCAGGGATGTGACTTGCAGTTAAAACAAAAACACCAGCCCTCAAGACATGGCTGACCCAGAGTATATGTGGTGGTGGCATTTAAAATGCTAAGATGATAGCTGTATTATCACTCTTGGTGGTTGAAGATACCCACAAAACATGCATAAAGATAGTAAAACACTGATGGGCAAACTGTCAGGGAAAAGGCACCCTTGAGCCCACACAAGACCACACTCTTGATAGCAGGCATGAAAGGAGCAGTTTATTGACGGCAGCTAGCATGTGCCGGGCTGCTCAGCAGACTTGAACAGCTGTGATGGCTGGGGAGGCAGGGTCTGTATAGAGCAGGGAATGGGGGAAGGGGAGCCATCAAGTGTCCCTGGCTGGGCCAGGGTGCTTTGGGCACAGAGTACAGAGTCCTTGAAGCAAGCTGAAACAAAGGTATATGCATAATCAGCCGGGCGCATACAGTCCAGGTTGTAGACCAGCTATACTTGGCGCCTCCTGGAACATCAGAAGTGGTGCGGAGCAAGGGAGGCCTACGGCTGGGTGCCTTAACAAATACACACGCTTGCCTTACAATCCCTGGGCTAGTGTATATTTACTCACTTAAATAGTACTTGATTACTATCAGCCACCCATTGGACGACAACCATTGCAACAAGGCCTAGGGATTTATTAAGGAGCATAACCTGACATGTCCCAGCACCTTTTGGAATTGATACTAATAGGGGTGAGAAGACCAATGTCATTTATCATACAGAAGAAGGCAGACATACACATGACCTGTGTATCCACACAATCAAAACATGCAGCCCAAGGGCTGCAAAGATAGCTTAGTGGACTAAGCGCCTGTTGTGACAATCAGGGGTCCTATGCCATCCCCACCCCTGGCATGCTGAGCCAGCGACTGGGTCCCGGCATAGTGGCGCATGCCTGTAATGTCATTGTTGGGGAGGCTGAAAAAGGAGAGTCACCATGAGTCTGAGCTGCCTAGTGAGACCCTGTGCCAAATACATGAATGGAGGAAAAAATGAAAAGAAAATTAAAACTGAACCCAGTCCTGATTCTCCTGCATTTCTTCACCAAATTAGAAAATGTTATATCTCTCTCCACTACCCTCCATTTCCTTTTCTGTGCAGCAAGCAGAATTTCTACCTTTGCTGTTTTGCTCTTTAAAATGCAAGCTGGTAAGCTGAAACACATTTTGTTTCCCATGCTGTGCACCTGGGAAGTCCTGAGAGCCTTGCTTCCTCTGGAGCGCCGGAGAGCTGTCCTTGGTCCTGACTCGGACAAGGCCTTTTTCTGAACAGCTCCTGTGATTCTGGAAAGAGCTCTGGTGCTCAAGTGAGCCTCCTTGCCAGCAGCTCACAGAGAGAATGGGGTTTCCCGCCCAGCGAGAGGAAGATTGCTTCCGTGTCCTTCAAAGCACTCTTTCTTCACAGATGCAGAGGACACTGGGTTTCATCTCTAAGCTCTCTGGAGAACACTCGATCTGGGTTTAGAAGAAGAAGCCGGATTACCGTGCGTAAGAAGTCGGAGAGCGCATCCCTGCGGCTGGCTGCTTTTCACTGTCCCTCCCTCCCAGCTCTGGAGAAAGTCTCCTGTAAACACAGGGTATCTCAAGGGACTTACTCCAGATGGGAGGGTGGGGAATGGAGGAAGGGGCTGGCTTTGGCTCCCAGGGCATGACAGTGGCACAGGAAAGCCCCCGGGATTGCTTGGTGAGATGGCTCGTGTGCCAGGGAGGCAAGGGTCCTAAGTCAGATTGCAGGGATGGAAGACACAGAACACAGGAGAAGGGTTCAAAGTCCACGGTACAGAGTGAAACCTAAGAGCCCTGGTGTCTAGACTTCAAGATCAGTGAATGGCACGGCGGAGGCTCCTGGATCAGCCCTAGACTCCCTTTCAGCTGGTCTTCACTAGAATTCCACCCTTTGATGCCCAAGGTAAGAAATATGCCTCTGAAGGATTCTGGGAAGAAGCTGTTAAATGATTTGAGGGAAAAGCTTCAAAATTTAATCAAAATAGTATTTTTCTCAGGTAGGTTTCAAATATTGCATTGTGCAGGCTGAGATGATTCAGGAAAATCTCCTAGGATGGCAGGAATTGAAAGGACATCATCTTGTCCTAGGGCTTTTACTCAAGTGTGAGCCACCAGCACTGCTATTGACACCAGCGGTCTCCTGGCCTCTTGTGTCAGTACTGTAAAGCAAAAATGTGGATGGCCTGGGATTTAAATGAATGTGTTTATCTAAAATAAAAACCAGCAGAATGCGACTGTGTAGAGTGGCGTCAACAATGTCACAAGGAGGGGAGGCTGAACTTGGGGGTAACCCAGAATTATGAACCCCACTTCTGCCCTGAACCAACCAAAACATTACTTGGGCATGACCAGAGCCTCGAGCGGTGGGAAGCAGGAAGCAACCTCGAAGCTCCTGTCATTCTCCACTCTGGGTGACCCTCCTTTCTGGGCCACAGCTCCCACCACACCCGAAGTGATGCACCTTGCAAACACTCAATATTTTGGATTCCTACCTTATTATTCACAGCACCACAGTGCATAGATAACTTCAGTAGGACCAGAATTCTGATTTGAAAACCCCACATCAGACGCAATCCCAAGAATATGTAATGAGACAATATTTATTATGGCATCCCAGGTGCTTAGAATGTTGAATGTGGGTTAATCTTGGATAGATTTAAAGCACCACCTGTTCACTGCTGTTAAAAAGAAAATATGCTATAATTGTAATTTCTGTTTCATGTCCTTAATCCGCATGCATTTAGGTCCATCTTCTGGAGGCACGGTGGGCGTCAGAGCACTTCCCAGCCATCTTCTGAGTGTCCCTATTGATGAGGTGCCCCTGAGGACTGGGCAGGCATGGGAGGCCTTCTGGACTAGGCCCTTACCGTGCCCCACACCGTGCTGGGCTTTCGCTCAGCCCGCACAAGGGGACAGCAGTGAGGCTGGCAGGGTCTTTCAGGACCTAGGTGCATGGAGCAGGACAGCTACAATGGACCACTTCGGCACTGCACAGGCTCCCTCAGGAGTGGGGCCGGGGTGTGGTGAGAGGAATCCCGGCAAACGGGAAGGTGCACCTGACTGATATCTTCTAACAAGGCTGCAGGTTTCTTGTATGAAGGTCTTTAGGGTCATGAAGATGAAACATCTTTATTCTTTTTTAAATGACTTTATTCACCCCCTTGTCACTCAAGACACCCCTATCGAGCCTGTCCCAGGTGTTGTTGGATGGGATCTTCAACATGGCCACCATTGTAAAGGGCCTGGCACAAAATCAGTGCAGTTGTTTGCCAGATACACACTGGTGGGTCAGAGGTGGCATGGCAGACACTGTGCCAGAGCATGAAACTACCCAGCCTGGAGTACCATCGGATAGATGCGGCTCTGAGGAGAGAGCATGAAAGCCGGGCCACTGTGGCCACCACAGTCGTGGCCACAGAAGACAGAGGCAAGATTCTTCCATACAGACCCCAAAGGGCCCCTCCGATGGTCCCAAGGAAGGGCAGGGAGAGCCAGGTTCACCCCTTGAAATCTCACAGGACTTGCAAGCTCAGCTGACTTCTTCCACTGCAGACTGAACATGCTGTATTGAAGGAAAAAAAAGGAAGAACAAAAGAAGGAAAGAAAGAAAGAAAACAGGAAGGAAGGAAGAAAGAAAGAAAGAAAGAAAGACAGAAAGAGAGAGAGAGAGGAAAGTTAAACAGAAATGGAAAACATGGAGGCTGACTCAGGATATTATCTCTACAGGTCAGCTGGTAGCAACAGGATTAGAGGGAGCTTGGAGGGAAAGCAAAAATCATAATTTTACCTTGCTCAAATGAAGCAACTTATCTACAAATGGAAAAATCCCTTAAAGTGTCCTGTTCTGTAATAGCACTTAAAATATTTCTAAAGGTAGTCATTTTATACAGGATTTATCTTGACTTTATGTGAAGCATATATCCCAAGGTTAATTCATACATTTTTAGAGCTTGGACTATAGATCAAAATGTGGGGAGAAGAAAGGAATGGAGGGTAATGGTCCCCACGGGACACATGCAATAAATAGAGCCAGGGGCAAGAAGGAGACCCCTTTCTTTCAGTGTCATGAGAATGATTGGAAAATGGTGAGTTCTGGTTCCTGATCTGACTACAGTAACAAGAGGGGGGAAATGTCTCCTTTGTACAAGGCCCGAGTGCAGTGCCACAATTTCATCTTATGAACTAAAATACAGGAACGAATTTGATCCACATCTAACGTTTTAGCGAAACCAAATTGCTCTTCATGTTGGACAGCAAGTCATTTACTCAGAGGTTAGTCCTGATGTTCTTGGAGGTGGCAGTGAAAGCTCTCAGGAGTGGAGAGTGCAGAGATGAAGTATTCTGAAGTCCAAACTGAGGCTTCTCAGCTCTATTCTCAGTGCAAAGATGGATATGTCATCCAGGCAGTCCAAAGAAAGAAGCAGTAAGGAAGCTGGAGATTCCTGCAGGTCATCCATGTATTTGGAAAAATGGACCCAGAAGGGCACCCTGGTTTTGCTATTAGCTCAACGTTTACCAAGGAAGTAGAGCTGGCCAAGGGCAGGGGAGGAGATGGACAAAACAAAAGGGGGTGCATGACCTACCCTAGCGGAAGGTTGCCAATAAGCCCTGACGCCGAGAGGGAGTCACAAAGAGTGAACACCTGGGCATATAGCTCTAGCTGTCTGTGCATCTCTGTGTCAATATATTTATCAGTGCAAAGGAAATCCACGGGGCTGGGGTGGATGGTGGAGGGGGGTGGCCGTCACTGTAAACAAAACCAGCTCTGCGGAGCTCATGGGAAGGTGGGGATTCGTGCAAGAATATGGAGGAGAGGAAAGTAGATGGTGTGGCTGTGGGCAGCAGGGCGTTCCCAGAGAGGCTGTGGCCAGTGACCCCTGAAACAGAGCTAGGGAAGGGGGAGAGTAACTGCTTTTGTAATATTTTTAACATTCAGACGGCATGGAAAGTCCTCAATAATTAATTTTTTTTTTCAGATAGGTTTAGGGAGACCAAGTATGGGCTGCACTGCACAGAGAGGTGGGCACAGTTGCTGCCAGGGATCCATTTCAGACAATTTGGATCAAATGACCATCGAAAATTAAAATTAAAATTGACACCCAGTTAAGTATACTGTTCCTCAATTACTTAGGCTGTTCCTTGAGCTCATTGGTATTTTACATTTGAAGCTCTGAAAATTTGTAAAATATTTACGAGCCAGGAAACACCACGCAGACATAGTGCAGAATAATAATAAATCTTTTAAATAAGGAGATGGAGATGTCATTGGACGGTCTTATTGACTTTCCTCGGAGCATGTCCAGTCCTGCAGGCCAGCAAGACTGCCATCTCCAGCAGGCGCCGGCAGAGGAGGAGGAGGCTGTGGCTTCCGCCAGAGGCTCCGAGGATTTGAAAGCATGCGCTGATGATTCCGTGAGGTTCCTTTTTCGGCTTCACACCTGACTTCTAAGCCGTTGCCAGGTGCAGCGTGTGCGTGAGGCACTTCGGTGCAGTCTCTTTGCTCAAAGGTGCGCGTGCTTCTGCCTTGCCGGCCAAGCTGCTCCCGCATCCTGCCTGGCACATCCGCCAGCCCCTGCTTCCTGCCAGCCTGGCTGGGGTCAGCAAGCAGCAGCCGCCTCTGCAGGCTGCCCTGGGACGCTGTAATATTTCCACCTGGAACCCGATGATGCATACGTATTTCATAACAGACAGAATATTTATAATTCCAGAACCAATCACCGATTTGAGATATTTAAACTAAAATAATGTTTTACTGAAGTAAATAAATTTATAAGCAATGCAATTATTCCTAACCCAGTTACATTCCACAGCAAATAGGAAATGGGACAAGTTCGAGAGAAATTGTCAGTATTCAAATACGCTTCTGCAGCATACATACTTTCGGAGGCAACTGAGTTCCCAGGACTTATTAGACTCAGTAATTTCAACGTCGTTTGTAGACGATTATGAAGCACTTGAAGAAGCCACGTGGGTTTGCCTTTAAGTGATGAGTCATGTGCCTCCAGCTGTGACTGAGAGCCTCTGCTCCACTCTGATCCTCCCGCTGTCAATGAGTCACCGATGCCTACGCTTTGCTTTCAGAAGATCTCTGAGGGGCCCTGGTGCCTCTTCTCCAGGGAATGATCATACAGAGGTCATTCTCTGTCCAAGCCCCTGAGCCCTCGGAGAGTAATGCAGGTGCCAAGAGGCTGGGACGGTGCAGAAAGACTCCCATGCGGCACACTTCCTGTAGCGTACGAGGGGCACGTGTGTGCAGAGCCCAGCTCTCCCGGCTGTGTCCGCAGGTGCAATGCAGCCACTCACCTGGGGGGTCTTTCGAGGGAAAGCCCACCTGGTAGAGATCTGCATCTACTTGCCGAGAGCATGTAGCAGGCTCTGAAGGGCACTGCCAACCCCAGCCTGCGAGACAGCCATGCACTAGAATGCCAAGCACACTCTTTCCAACACAGAGATGCCATCTCCACGGGAATGAGCTGAAAGCTCCCTCTGCAGCTGCACCTTCCAATTGGAATATCCATCTGGGCACCAGGGGCCAGCCTAGCCTACGCAGAGAGGCACCGCACCTGTGGGCCCTTGCCAAGGCCGCCTCCTGGTGCCATGACACTGACCTCTGAGTCCTCTGACCTGGGGCCTGAGTCCTGGCCAGCAACACCGTTTTCTTCTTTATCAGGAGAAGGAGCACCTGGTGTCCTCCCTCCCTCCTGCCCGTTCCCCAAGAGCCTTTTACACCTGGGCCGGTTCTGCTACATTAATTGTCTTGTCTGCAGCACGGCTGCCTTCAGCCCATGCCACGCATGGCACAAAAACTCCTGCACCAAACACAGGACCATGAATCACTGATAACTTTGCTCACCTCCAGCAAGTGATGGCTCGCTCACTGTGCTACCCCAAACTCACTTGCTCCTCTACAGCTCACCTGAATTACTTCTCCAGGAATGAACAGCTCTGAGTGCTAACGGACACGTGGCATTCTGTCACCTTTTGGCTGCAAGTTGCAGGCGAAGTACTTGGGGCTGACAGGGTCTGAGAAGACCTGTTTGTGCACTCCAGTCTCTCAACGAGAATCTATACAAATGCCTATATATGCACAAACACGTATGTACAGATGCACACGTGTGCAAGTTCACATGTGTAGATAATGGGTGAGTAAGCACGCATATAGCCATGTGATTGTAGAGTGTAAGGTCTCTCCAGGCAAGCGACACCAGAGCATGCTGTATCATGTGGCTGACCACTGGCTCTTCCAGGTTGGCCTAGGGAAATCCTTGAGGAGACAGGGTTCAGCCCAGGCTGTGAGATGACAGGAAGCCAGCCCCACAAGGAGAAGGGCAGTGGCCCGAATGCAGGTGCATGTGGGGAGGAAGACCATAACACTAGGAAAGTTTCTAAAGCTAAAGAAATGTCGCATTTGGGGGAACCCCTTGGAGAGGCACTCGGGATGCATGCATTTAGACTGCCTTGGGTGGTTGAAGTTTTCTCCAAACAGGTCATTTTGTTTTGCTAGCTGTGCATCCCTTTCTGGATAAGTTTTTGAGTCTTTTCAAAATACCCCAGGATTGTGAGAAGTTGAGCTAGGAGGATTGCAAGTTTAAGTCCCAGCAGGCCAACTTGGTAACTTAGGGAGACCTTGTCTCAAAATTAAAATAGTGTAGGGCTGGGGAGGTAGCAAAGGCCCTGAGTTCAGTCCCTTGGATGGGTCAGGGGGTAAAAATAGAAAAGAACTCTTCTGACCAATGGCGAGATGGCAGGAATGCCAAGTGCCTGTGTCATAGACTCTCTCTGGGCACCCGCCTTTCTGGGCCGGCCCTGTGCAGGGCATGCTCCCTGCAGCCAAGGGGCGGGCACCTCAGAAGCAATTGGCAGGCCACGGCTCCATGAGATACGGGAGGGGTCTGGAGATGGGGGGCCGAGATGGAGATGTAGGAGTGTTGCCATCTCCACAGGCTCGCCAGGAGTCTCATCAGGAGTGGAGCCCGAGCTTTTCCTCCAGTGCTTTGAGCTGGGCCCATCCCCTCATTTCTAGTGAAGTGAACAACCTAAGAATGAGGATGCAACCCGGGGCCAGATGATAAGCGAGCAGAGTAAGGGAGGGCAGCTGGCACTCCACGGACACACAGGGGCATCAAGTGGCGCTCGGACATGGAGGATCATGGGACAGCGAGGTAGGCTTCCGGCCCAAGACTGGGCGTGGGCGCCATCAGACACGGGGAGCCCGGGCTCTGCCGACCTCCCAGTCCTCAGCCAGGATCAGGTTATCGAACTGCTCTGCATGCCTGACCTTCAGAAGCCATAGAGGTCAGAAGCGTTGGTCTTTCGGCCTTTTGAATTTAGAGGTAATTTACTACACGGTAAGAGGAAGCACTGTAGAAGCCAGTGTGTCCTTCTAAGTTGAGCCTTATTGCTTTTTGGAAACATGCTTCTTTCTACAACTTCCTTCTACATTCTACGCATTAGTGCAATCAATGCAGTTGGCTAATTTGAATATATGTATATATATTGAATATATGCATATACCCAAAAAATGAATACACACATGTGCATCAAGTTAGTTACAACTTAATTTGAAGATAAGAAGTAAAACTATGTATTAAAATTGAGATCAATTTCCCTCCTTGGGGCAGGTGGCACAATTTCTCTGATCCATTTTTTTTTTCTCCAGCTGTAAATTTGGTCTAAATTAAAACCAGTCTTCCCGCATTACAATTTGGATATCACCACACCCAGCACACAGCTAATGGTGATGGGTTGCCCAGCAACAAGGATGCTCTTTGAGAGAGGTTTGGACTCTGATTGGCTCAGCAGGGATGCAGGCTTTTCATGCCTCAGGAGCATCCCAAGGTGAAGATGAGGAAACACAGATATTAGAAATGAAAGCGACTGGGGTGGCTCTCATAGGTCTTAGGTAGTCTGGACTTCACAGCAATGATGAGGAATCTGAATCCATGATCCATGCCACCAAGCCAGGGGCCTCGAAGCAGGAGCTGTGTACATCTCCTGGCACTGTGTGGCAACACAGGTGACTTTGTGGGCCTCCCTGCCCCCACCCGAGGTGACCGCCTCCACACTCGGCCATCAGCATGGCAAGGTGAGGCACAGCAAGGCACCTGGAGACCAGCAGAGGGGGCAGCCATTCTGTGCACCCGGCGGCAGAGAAATGCCATGTGTCTACCTCGCTAGGGTGCCGAGGAGCTCAGCCAGGCCCACACGAGACAGATCCGAGAGCTCCAGGCCTAGAGAACCAGGCCAACACAGACCACAGCCTCCTGTGTGATGCCTCCAGCTGGGAGAGGGAGAACTGGACCACAGTCGGGCCGTGCCAGAGGACAGCAGCTGCACAGTCGGCCAAGACCCCGGCAGTGGCTAGGGGCCACATGTCACCTGGCAGCCTCCTCTACCCTCTGCCACAAACTGCCCCTTCTAGCTCAAAGCCAGGCACCTTCTTGCAGAGAGGAAGAGGGGAGCTGCCGAACTTTGAGCACCTGTGTGCAGTTGAATGTCATGGTTTAGCTCATTAGATAAACTCAGGGAAGCAACACGGGCTAGAGAGTCTGCGTGCTGCCACAGAGGGGCCATACACACACACACACACACACACACACACACACACACACACACGAAGAGCTGCTTTTTCTGCACAGCCCCGTGCACTGCTGGAAGGACAGGCGCAAGTGGAGCAGAGTGCTGCATAGAAGCCAGCCGGAAGCCGGGTGACCCACCGTTCCTGATTTGCTGGGCTCAGCGGCAGTGGTGGCGCCAAGGTGACACTTCTCCAGGACCACGGTGTGATGATGCCTTCGAGGTCTTGCTTGGGCTTGAGGCACCCAGCTGGCCTCTGCACCCAGCTCTCCTCTGCACCTAGCCCTCAGTGAGGACCCAGAGTGCACGGTGGGGGTCCTTTCTGCTCTCGATCCCCGGACTTACCATGACATTCATTCTTCCCCGGGCAAGTGGCAGCTGCTCCTTGAACTTTTCATCTCCCAATGGCCCCTCCCCAAGGAAAGGGTTTGTTTATTGGCTTATTTATTTTTATGGATTTGGTACAGAGTCTCACTACGCAGCCCAGACTCCGACTCATCCTCCTGTTTTCTGCCTCCCCAGCACTGGGATGATAGGCATGTGTCTCCATGCCCAGTCTCTGTGGCAGGCTCAAGCATTTGGGGGCTGGGCCAGCACAGCATGGGTGTTGAACCCCGGTCTCCGTGCTTGTCTAAGCAGGTGCCTAGTCCACTGAGCTATCTCTCCGGGCCCCAAAGGAAAGGGTTTTAATAGTAAGCCAAGCTCACTGTCTTCCCTCGGTGTTGAGCCTCCTCAGCACAAACCTGCAAGCCAGGCATGCCTCCGCCATGTCACTGTTGAAAGAAAAAAGCAGCTTTGCCTATTTCTCAGGCAGCCCACACATTCTTCCTGCCTTAAAAAAATTCCAAGTGTGTAATTCTTGTTTAAAAATGTCTTCTTGGAATGATTAGCCCATGATATCGTGTGTACATCATGTTAATTTCAACAGGGAGTTTTAAGGTGATTTTTCAAACTCTGGGTTGCAGGCAGCAGCACAGCCTTTGTTCATGCTTGGATTAGGTGGTGGGGAAGGATGAATATTCTAAAATGTTAATGCGAGAGATGTCTCCTCACCAGAGCTGGGATTAGGCGCCAGCGGCTCTTCTGAGGGGCAGCTTGATCTCCCCCACATGGCGAGCTTTTGAGGCATAATGAAAAAGATCTGAGGTTCAAGTGTAAGAGGCTGTTGTCTCACCGAGTGGGATTTAAAGCGAGGCTGCGCCAGGTCTAGTGCCACACCACTTCATTTGAGTTGGGAAATTAATATGTGCTCGACTTCGTCTTTCTTCTGTGGTTCATCACTAGGAAAAATTTATACATCTGGCGAGGAAAGAGCCACACTCAGGCCTGTACTTGGGGGTCGCTGTTGGGTCCCACGGAGATGTCCTGGAGTTTCTAGGAGCGGGTGTGCGGGGATCTGCCTGGATTGCACTGCCCATATAGACCTTACCTTTGTGTGGGTGGTAGATTCCTCCCAGAGAAAGTGCCGGTCCTCCCTTGGGAATAAAATGTGGCAAGCTCTGCTCCCTTCTTCTGTCCACCGGCCATCACATCCGATAGATAAGAGGCAGAATTATCTCTTTCTTTGTTGCTTAATTGGGCATCTCTGTTAGTGCTAAGTGAGCGCCCTAATAGAAATTGCTGGTGTCCCACTCCACCCGCCATCCTGCTTACGAGACGCAGAGAGCGCCATGGATTGTCTTCGGTTTGTTTCCACACATCCTCTGTAGCTGCAAACACCTGAGCTCTGCACCGGAGCCGTAGCTGCCGCTGGCGTCCCAGGGAAGGCTGCTGCAGGGCGCGATGGATTGGAACACGCGCGGAAGCCTGGCTTGCAAATCAGTGTTTTCATTTGGGAACAGAAGGCGTAAAAGTGAAAAGATGTCTCAGTCTTTCTTTCACATGGAACCTCAGAATGTTTTCTAAGAAGAAAACATTCTAAGAGCCGTGCAAATTTGCATGTGATTTCTCCGGGATTATCTAATATGGCCTGTAACAGGAAAGCCAAACAGCACCTTAGAGAATAGCTGCGGGCCCAGTCATGGTGCGTCTGCGCTGATAAGCTGCTACCGATCGTAGGGGAAGAGTGCTGTGTTGCTGAAGCGTCTTTATTTGTGCCTTTTCCTCCAGAGAAATAAGTGTGAATCCCTACTGCTAAATCAGAAGCCAAAGAAGCAATCAATTTAGGAAGTGCAGGGTCAGGAGAAGTGGAAATAACCCAGCTCTGTGCCTCAAGAATTCTAAACACTATTTGCTTTTTTGATTTATCTGAGTGATATGCATCCTGCTTCAACAGCCAAAGATTCAATAAACCTGTTTCTGTGCAAATAGCTTCCTGTTCAGCACCAGGCTTTCCTTCGCCACGGAATGCTCTGGGGGATTCACTGGAGTCTGATTCACTGCTCGAAAGTCTGTGAGAGGAGGCTCCCGAACAGAAACTCTGGAGCCCGGCCTCAGAGGCAGAGAGCAGCCTCGCTGGGGCGTGGGAGCTGGTGCCTGCATGTGGGCACGGTACATTTTCAGAGTTAGCACACACTCAACAGTTAGGAAGCTTCTTGTGACTTTCAGTGGATCTCTCGTCTGATAGTTAGGGAAGTCTGATGTGTTGGAAGAGTTGATCTACGGAAATGAGTGGAAATACGGCAGGAAGCTTGGCTTCTGCTTCCACAAACTATTCTCTCTCTCTCTCTCTCTCTTTCCCTCCCTCCCTCTGTCCCTCCTTCCTCCCTTTCTCCTCCCTCCCTCTCTCCTCTCTTCCCTCCCTCCTCCTTCCCTCCTCTCTCCCTCCTTCTCCCTCTCTCTTTCCCCCTCCTCTCTCTCCTCCCTCTCTCCCTCCCTCCCTCCCTCTTTCTCCCCCCCCCACACAGAGCTCTGTGTTTCCCAGCCTCCTTTTCCAGCCTCACTGGACTGCACTACCTGAAGACTCAGACCTCCAGAATTCCAGGGAGCATCTCTCTTCTTCCTGGGTTTCCAGGGCCTCACCAAGGTAGACCGACTTCTACTTTAGAATGGGAAGAAAGGCTCCAGAGAAGGAGCTTGTGCTATAACACAGCTGCTCCAAAGTCTCCCTGCATAGGGCAGCAGAGCCGTCCTCTGCAGGGGCCTCATGACCAAGCCCCACCCCCAGGATGGCATCTGGAAACCAAGGTGTCCGTCCTTGGCCTGAAGGTAGGTGCCTTCTCCTGAGGTCTCTGCCTGGCCGTCCCTCTGCAGCTCCCGTCCTGATCTCTTCTACACTGAGGGCCCCTGGTCATATCGAGTTTGTAACCACCTCACACTTTGTCACCTCTTAAAGAATGATGTCTTCAACGTCTGCCTCATTCTGAGGGAGAGGGGCTCCGGTAACAGCTTCAACCTCCTGAATCCCTGCTGAGTTGAACCAGAGGAAAATGGAGTGGTCCCCAGGTCTGTAAATAGCTGCTGAGTGACTTCGGGGGAGCGGGGGCAACCCAGAAGCCAGCACGAGCCTCAGGGAACTCGCCAGCTGGCAGACAGCATGTGTCATGCACAGGAAAGGCAGAATTGGGTTCAAACACAGGTTTGCATTTTTGTGAAAACTTGGAAGATTTTCTTTGCGTCCACTCGTTAAAAACTTCAGATATTTCTTTTCCCATTTCAGAGTCAGCCTCCGAGAGAAAGCGCGGACAAAGCCTACCCGCGTAGCCTCCCTGCTTGAGTCTGGGTCTGTGCCAGCCCTGGTTGAGTGAGACACTCAGGATGAGGAAAATGGCCCGTGGGTCGCATGGTCGCGACGGGCTGGGGCTCCACGGGCGCCACTGTAGGGACGCCCACCCCATGCGGACTGACACTCTACGCAGGTCCAGCTCTGTCGCCTTGTCGTCCTCAGCATTTGGCTTTCTACTGTGCGATGGGGCGATGAGTAGAAGCGTCAGCGCGAGCAGGTGTGTGACTCTCGCAGCCGGCGCTGAAATGGCAGCTGAGGCGCGGGAGCAAACGCTAGCTAGGATAAATGCGTGCGCGGTTTTAGAGTTAATAATCATGTTGTATAATTTTCTTTGGAAGAGGAGTTTATAATAACATTTTTTAAAAGTGCCAAGCCAAGTAATTACACACTTGGCAAGCCATGAAAACTAAGCAATTTGGCAAACGCTTCATTAACTAAGTTCTCGGGTCAACGCAAGGTTTTATTTTACTTAAAGCTATAGATTAAATTTTTTAAATAAGGCTTACATCTTTTCATTTTATGGTTCTATCATTCTGCTTATAATGACAACCTTACTTGCTAATATGATATTTAAAAGCGCAGCCCTCAGAACCAAGGAGGCAAGAGCAAAGTGAGCCCTGCCCTGCCCGACGACAAACGGAAAACGCTTCCTTCATGCTATCGAGGAAAACCAGGGGCCATGGCAGTGCTGGTCCCCCAAGGGCCACGGCCATGCTTCCATCTGCACGGTGGCTGGACTCCAGCACTTCAGAAGAACATCCTGGCAGACGTTTAGCTGAGGCCATGGAAATCATTCTGAGAACAAAGACGTCACTTTGTGAGTTTGCCTGGATTGTGGAAAAGCCCTGGCAGCAGTCCTGCTTATCAGGGTTACAGTTTAGATTACTGAGGGTCCGAGCTGAAGGCAGCCATGTTTTGGACACACCACCTGACTCTCTCATCCCCCTTTCAGCCAATAGCCAGTTATATAGCCAAGCCTAGAGCACAGCCCAAGAGGACTAGGCAGTAGGGCATAGGAATTGGTGCAGGGTCTCACTATGCAGTTCAGACTCCTAGTGACCGTCTTGCCTCAGCCTTCATCTAAACTACATAGCAAGACCCTGCGCCAATCCTTATGCTCTACTGCCTAGCCCTCTTCATTGGGCTGCCTTCATTTATCAATTTGATTACTGTCTTGAAATAAATTGTATACATTTATTTTAAGCTCCTTACATAGCCCAAATAAAGTAAAACCACATGTAATATGTAGTATGTGAAATAAATAACAAATAGTAAGGCTGGGGAGATAGCTCCACAGTCTAAGCACCTGCTTGGCAAGCACAAGCACCTGGATTTGATCCTCCGTACTACATGCTGTGCCAGTCCTAGAACCCTGGGTATGCTTGGCCAGCCACTGACACTGGGCATGGTGGCACACTCCTGTGTGGTGCACACTCAGTGCTGGGGAGGCTGAGGCAGGAGGATCACTAGGAGTCTGAACTGCATAGCAAGACCCTGCACCAAATTTATTTATAAAAATAAATAAATAAATAAATAAATAAGTGGTTAAAAAAATTAAAGGGTCAGGGATATAGCTCAGCTGCATACGCACCTGTCCGGCAAGCGCAAGTTCCCAAGTTTGATCCCCTGAAAGGCAAAACAGAAATAAACAAATAAGAATACCCATCTGACTCCCATCCCCAAGAGATTTCAGTTCACGTTTCTCCATAGCTTAATTTACAACTGATCTTTAACTCATTTTTCAGATACTTTTCTTTGGTTTTATGTAGCTGGTGTATTATTTCCAAAACTATAATGATGCTATATAAGTTGTATTAAAATGTTCATATCACATGACATGTACCTTGGAGAATTGTACATATAAGTCCATTCTGACCCTTCTTAATGGTTACGTAGTATTTGTGGAGAGTGTATTGTCCTGTGGATGGAAATTTAAGCACTTCTGTTTCATGCACTAAGCAGTACTGCAAAAATCCTTTGTGAGTAAGCCTTTGTCTACTGACTGTGTACTTTAGAGTGCAAATGTAAAATTTTCCAGTCTCAACAACTTCTGATTCTGATACGTTTGGCTGCAGCGCTCTCCAGAACACTTGAGCAATGTGCGCCTCCCTCCGGTGCACCAGCGCATCCTGCCCTACCTCACCACCTCTGATTATCTGTTAGTTTTGGTTTGCTGTCCAATAGGCAATAAAGGTGTTCATCTGACTCTTTATCTTGCACTTATTTAATCACGGCCCTGTCCACCCTTCCTAGGGGCTGACCTAGTTTGGTTCTGTTTCCCCCAGCACAGCAGAGGGAACCGGTCTGCTCTTCTCAGACTGAAATGATCGCTATTATTTCTAGCTTCGGAAGGATGAGTAACAGCAGTAAGATTTGCGGACAGTCAGCGCGTACCTCTGCATCTTATTGGATTTGTGTAACAACACCCGTTCACTCATTCTATAAGTATTTACAAAGTATCGATTCTCCCCAGGCCTTGGAGTAAAGGTGGTAAACCTGGCCTCAAACCAACCCATGGAAAGGCACTGCCTCACCTCCTGGTAAACACAAAAGCACCACAGTGCAAGGTGGAGAAGGAGTAGCCTGGGTGTACGGCGGTGGTCAGAAAGCCAGCCAGCAAAGCCCATGCTCAGGCTGGCCAGATGGCTCGGCAGATTAAAGCACCTGTGTAGGCAGGCACAGGAACCAGGGTTCCATCCCCAGCATGCGGTGCTGGCCCCTTCCCCGGGGTAGGCTGAGACAGTGATTGAGACTGGGTATGGTGGTGTGTGCCTGCAATTCCAGTGCTTGGGAGGCTGAACACGGGAGCATCGCTGCAAGTCTGATCTGTGTAGAGAGATCCTGGAAACTCCATACTAAATACATTGAAAAAGAACTTGTGCTTGGGACAGGTGCACTCAGAGGGAGATGGAAGCCACTGCCTTTACTCCTGCACTGTGGAAACACTTGTTAGCGACGGAACTACAGCTGGAGCTAGAGCACAACAATAAGCTCAAATTTCCTGCAGAGGAGGGCAGTGTCTTCTGACACAGTGCTTGCTATTATGTTTCAGTTATCCCACTCGCACGTCGCCCATCCCGAAGTTGCTGCATGTCTGACAGGCGTCACAGCCTCTTCCTATTGCAGGAGCAAAAACATACCAACAGGTGAGCTCTGAAAATCATGTTTGAAAACAGATAAGTGCATTTAAGTGTAATTGATTGCACAAGTAATAGCACCCAACGTGATTACACAGTCTAGTACTTACAAAAGTAATTACACTCCAGAAAATCAAAATTAATTTGTACACTTCTGATACACTTTTAAGGCTGTTGACATTTTATTGTAGTGCTTCTAATGAAATGAAAATTATTAATAATTGTTCCTACTTGAGTGTGACAAATGTCATTTGGCAGGAGAGACAAAGGCACCACTGAGCACACCGAATCTTAATGCGGCTGTAGCTGGAGATCGGGCTGGATATTAACATTCAAAATGGCGACTGGCGTCTATGTTCCTCCAGCCAGCTGCAGTCCCACTGGGCCTGAACCCTGGGATGCATGTTTCAGGAAGTTGGCATGGCCTTCTGATCCTCCGTAGTGGCCACACAGGTCACACCCGTAGCAGGGTGGAGGGCACCAGCCCAAGGGAGGCCACATGAGGACAGCTTCACCTTCACTGGAGCTACTACCTGTGACCTCCAGGACACCCCGGGGCTGGTGCTCCAGTTGCCCACTGTGTGTGCCTTGTGGCACACACATTCTTCCCCCACTTACTGTGCCCTCCACACTTACTGTGCATAAATAAAATAATAAACTTGTGAGTTTTAAATAAAAAAGGGGGCCAGGGAGATAGCTCAGTAGAATAAGTGCCTGCCTGGCAAGTGCAAGGTCCTGAATTCAATCCCTGGTACCATTTTGTGTGTGTGGGGGGGGGGGGACAGTGGTTCGAACTTATGACATTGCACTTGCCAGACAGGCACTTGTGCCACAGAGCTATCTCCTCAGCCCCTCAATCCCTGGTAAAAAAAAAAAAAAGCAAAAAAGGCTTCACAATTGGAGTTTAACATGAAAGCAAAATGAAATTAAAGTCAAACCAAGCAAACAGCCAGACCGGCCAAATAGCTCAACATATTAAACTGCCAATGGCTAGCACTGAATCCCCAGTATACCATGCTGGCCCCACCCCTGGGGTGTGCTGAGATGGTGATTGAGACTGGGCATGGTGGTGAATGCCTGTAACCCCAGCTCTTGGGAGACTGAACACAGGTGGATCACTATGAGTCTGATCTACATAGTGACACCCTGCAGACCCTGTGCTAAAATACAAAAAAAAAAAGGAAAGAAAGAAAGAAAGATGAAAGAAAGACAGAAAGGAAGGAGGGAAGGAAGGAAGGAAGGAAGGAAGGAAGGAAGAAAGAAAGAAAGAAAGAAAGAAAGAAAGAAAGAAAGAAGATAGTCTCGGAGACCCTGAGCTCGTTTCTGTGGTAAAATGCATAAAACAGAAAGCATCGTTCTGCCGCTGTCACCTTTGGCCAACTTCAGACATCTTGGTCACTCTAGAAGGAAGCCTGTCCTGCGAAGCAGTCACCCCCCCCCCCCCCCGCCCCCTCCGCTGCAGTCATGGCTGACCGCCCATCTACCCTCTTCTGTACAGCTTCCCTGGTTCAGGACATTTCCCAGGAAGGAATCAAGCAGAAGTGGCCTCTCTCCTCCAGCTTCTTCACGTGGAGTGCTCCAGGGCCCACCCCACTGGGCACTTCTCACTCTAAGGCTGTTTCTCAGGGCTGTCATTGCCCTGTGTGAACACACCACACCTCATTCTCTCTTCCTCAGTTACTGAACATGAGGAGCTGTTCCCACGCTGGGCTACTACGGATGGTGTTGCTAGAACAGCTTTGTGCGAGTTCTTGTTTGCATGCCTGTGTGCAGTTCCAATGGCCTTGTGAAGACCAGTCTTCATGCCGATCTAGGCAGGCAAGAGGGGGATGAGGGTGGGGCCCTGCCTTGCCAGGTGGCGGTCTTGGCACAGATGGAGCTGGGCAGCTATCAGGGGTGAAGTCAGGGGTGGGGCTTGGCATCACCCTGGGTCCCTGCAGTTGCCTTGGATGCTCTCACAGCCCACAGGGCATGGGCAGGTGGGTGGCTCCAGGGAGCTCTACACTGCTCTACACTGGCCTGGAAAGGCTCGCTGTGGCCAAAAGGCCTGGACCGCTTCCTGTGTGGCCGACGTTGTGTGACTGCTGCCGGGCGTGATGGCGGAAGACAATTCTCATGATGGTCTATTGGGAAGGAGCGCAGGCCTAGAAATTAGAGTGAAATTTGGGATTTTTCATGTAATTTTGAGACTGTGGCAAATTCCTCAGCCACTGAAAGACTTAGCATCTCACCTGCAAAGTGAGGAAAGACCATAAGTGTAAAGTTGGCTGGGAGTTGAGAGGCTTGTGTCAGAGAGGACATGGAGAGCCCCGGCAAAGGCTCCGGGGAGGTAGCCCTGCTTCACCGATGGGGCTATGCAAAGACTGCAGGTGGGAGCCATAGGCCAGGCCATCTTCTGTCTACTCCAGGCTTGTTGGGGACCCTGGCAGGCAGAGGAGGACACTGACTCTCAGGACGTAAAGCTGATGCAGCAAGAAGTGGCCCACACTGGAATCCCAGCCCAGATCCACTGGCCAAAAGCTTGCATGGGCCTCGGGGCATCTCCTCTAAGTCTAAAGGGTAGGGGCTCAGGAGGCAGCGCAGGGCTCTCCAGTCCACACTGCAGGCGTGCGTGCGGGCGTGGCGAGTGTGTTTGTGTGGGCGTAGCCATTGCCTTCCAGGTGCTCTCTGGGCTCATTCCTGTCACTAGTCACCAGCACGCTCCTCCCTACCCTTCCTGCCACTCCACCAGGGCAGGAAGTGTGGCCCCTCATCACGCCAAGAAAGGCCCGTGAAAGCACCTCTTTGCTCAGGCTGAGCAAGTTGGGCCCCTGGGTGGCACACCAGCCCCATCAGCCCCATGAAGAAGGCCCCACCCACCCCATGAAGAAGGCCCTGACCCCTTCCTACTGCAGGTCCTCATGGATTGAGGCCTGCGCCCTCTTCTACTGCTCTTTCTCCAGGATAGTGCAGGGCTTGTCATTTGTACTGTGGACTTCCTCATGCCTCATACCTGAAGAACCGAATGCTTTCCTAAATCCACAGCGGTCAACAAGGAAAGAGCAGGAGCAACCTGTATTCATCACTGTAGAGTACAGTAGGCGCCGCACAAGTGTGGCTGGCAGAATACACAGTACCCACTGGAGGAGGGTGGAGCTGCCCAGGGAAGGAGCAGAGGGTTCTGGGGATGTGGGACTCTGTTTGGGACCAGGGGAATAGTAGGCAGACTGGAAGGGACTGTCTGAATGTGGGCTTAGCCTTGCTAATAGCAGAGCTGTGCGGTTCGATCTCTGACACGCCAGAACCCCTAGGATAGAGCTTCTGCTAATATTTACTCAATGTCTATATCTTCCGTGTTCACCCCTTCATTTAACCACCAAAGGTCCCACAGTGCCCAGGCCAGCCACAATGTCCTGTCTTGGGAGAGTTCCTCCTGTGTCCAGCAGGCTGATCCCTTGCCACACTCCACACTCCCCGCCAATGTCACCTCATTCACAGGACCTCACTGGTGTAACCGTGTGGTTTGGAAGAACACTGTGGTGTCTGTCTTCTTTCGTAAGAAGAGAGGGGTGGCACGGGATAGATGGAGATTTAGAGCATCTGCTGGGGTAGACCAGAAGGCTGTAGACTCAAGGACGACTTCCCATTGAAGCCCAAAGGCATCTGCTAACAGAATTCCCCCTGGTCCTGTGAAGTCAGATGTGGTTGTCTGACAGCCTCTGTGGGTGGCATAGAAGCCACCCGTGTGGTGGAGGACCCTATGCCTCACACGTGTAAATACCATCCTTCTCAGAAATGTCCTGACTTCAATGACTCCAACAAAGAAGGACTTTCCCAGGCTGAGCGCCAGCACTGTGCCCCGGCAAACCCCACTGGGCCAAGTCTGTGGACCCCTTGGCCCCTGCATATTGATAATCGATGTGGAAAAGCACTGCATCAAGACCCGGTCACCAGAGTGGGACAGGAAGTCCCAGCCTGCCGACCCTGCTGGGTAGGAGCTGCTGACACTGTGATACCAACGCTAGGCACACGGGTGGGCACTGCCCACTGACACCATTAGTGCCAGAGTGCAGAGGACCGGGGTGTCTTCTGCCAAACCCATGTGGGTAAAATGCAACCTCTGGCTCAGCATTCTGCCAAGTCTGGTTCTCTTGATGACCCAGGTAAACCCCCAAATGCCGCAAGCCTCCCCGTCTGCTGTGCAGCTCAGGCACAGCACCCCTGCCCACAGGCAGCATCTGTGACTATCGACCAGGATGGGGGGCACAGAATATACCCAAAATACTCCAAGAAAGGAGTAGTTTGGGGTGGGCTTATCCACCAGAAAGGGAAGGGGCTGCCTGAATTTCCACTCCCTCGAGCCTGTGTCTCCCTTCTCCTTGCTCTTATCTCCTCAGTTTTGCTCTTGCAGTCCTAACTAAAAACAAATCCTGGACTGCTGAGCACTGTAGGCCCAGGGGGCAGCCTGGGCCTGGGGTTGTCCAGCTGATCTCCCACACACAGAAGTACCTGGGCACGCATGCTGTGCCCCAGCTCTGGCTCCTGGGTCCGGAAAGCAGGCTTTTCTGTTGGGAGGGGCGGGGCTCTAATCAGCCAGCCACAGAGGGTATCATCCAAGTCTAATTTTGTTTCAGGTTTTACAGAGTCATGTCTTTCTATGCATATAATTGAAGAGGGTAATAATTTTGGCTTTGAGGCATGGATAGCAATTCATGATTAGCACAGTCAAAGAGAGACCTGGCTTGGCGTAGTAACATTTGGCCGGAGTTTGCTCTTCCCAAAGTTAGGAAAGTGCCCGAGGTGCCCTTGAGAGTTCTGTGATACCACTTGGCCAGTGCACACACCAACGTCTAGTTTTAGTTACAGGATTAGTACAGCACACGCTTGTCCTTGCTATCTAATTAACTTTGTCACTTATCAGGATCCAGAGCTCCCTAGTCAGAATGAAAGACATCTCTCTGGTTATTACACTGTAATGCTGATCTCCGTCTCAGCTCAATTAAATTTTACCCAAATAGTTTAACTTTTAAAAAATGAGAAAACTGTCCGCAGTTGACTTGCATTGAAAGCCAAAGAGCGAGTGTCCCCTAGACACGAGCGCGTTGAGTCTACAGTTTGTCCGATGATGCTGGGTTTACGTTTGCTTGTCGCTCCAGAAGAGAGACCCCCATTTCAGTTGTGATGAAAGGGAAGGCTTTCAGAGTCGCAAGAGGCTCAGCCCCACAAAGCACACCTCCTGGGTTAGCTCCCAAATGTTAAGGTATCCCTGAAGTGCAACCTGAGAACGATGGTCAACAAAGACTCTCACCGTGGAGATTTCCATCTAGAAGCCCCGCCCACGCCTCTTGCACCCACAGCTGGGCTTTTGAGAGGCGGATGGACCTCGGGGTCTGATCCTCATCTATGTGCATTGGTCCGCTCATGAGGGTGCAGGTTGCTGCGACGTCGAGAGGCCAAGCCTGGCTGATGGAGGTGAGTCACGGGCAGGAGGCCTGGGAGGATCCGCTGCCCACCATGCCCCTCCTTCCTGGTTCCTCTCGTCGCTTCCTGCTTGCCCTGTCAGGGACGGTTTATTCCCTGCCGTGCCCCTCTCCCATGCTGCCCTGCGCTGGAGCCAGCGGACTGTGGGCTGCATCCCCTGCAGACGGTGAGCCAAGAGAAACCTTTCCCCATTTCACTTGAGGATGCCGGGAGTTTTTGTCTCAACAATGAAAATGTAACTGAGACCGCGTCCTCAGCTAAGCCTTGAGAACACATCATCTCTTGGGAAATATGCGAGGATCTGTTTCTCCATTTTTCTAAGCCACGGAGCTGACCCCTGTGACTTACAGTTTTCCTGGGATGAAGCTATGTCTTTCTGAGCGTGTGCTGCCGGGGGTTGATCTGGAGCCGCTCCTGAGAGCGTCCTTCACCAAGCCGCAGCGAGACCCAGGCCACACAGGGGCTCCCTACAACGCTGTGCCCACTCTCCAATTAATTCACTGTCCTCGGTCTAGAGAAAGGAAACAACAGGACCGCTCCAAAATGAAACCACGGAACCCCCCCGCCCCGCCCCCACCCCACCCCCGTTACCACCACCATGCACGCAGGCCAGAAAGCGTGGCCCAAGCGGCTTCTGGGGATGGAAAGGCGGCACCATGCACTTCTCTGGCTGGGCCATTTTTCTCTGTGACAACGGGAATACACATTGTACCATTTGCAGTGCGGTATATAAAATGTCAATGCACAGTTCTCTTTATTGACTCGCTTTGTCATACAAAACTGACACAAGCTTCTTATTAATCTGTCTCCAGAGGATCAAAATGCTTTAATAAATACCTCAGTTCCTTTAGGTCTGGGAAGGAACAAAACAGTAAGGTAAATGTCGAGTGGCAGTGAATGAAGCCGCTCGTTACAGTTCAGTCAAGAGCCAGCTGGATAAATCTGGGGACCGATAAAACAAATGACACAAGGTTTTCTTAATGACCAATTAGGGACTACATCCTCAAACAAATAAATAAGAAAGATGAGGGATGGAACTTGGAGGTTTCACTAGTGGTTCAGTCCTCACAGGCATGGTGTATTTTGCGTGTGGATTATGGCAACACTCCTCTGCTCCAGGTGGCTGTGACAGGGAAAGCCAGGAAGATGACAAAGCAGTTTCCTGCTCCAGGGAAGACAATCCCCCCCCCCCACGTGGCCCTGAATACAGTGTCCCAGAACCATAGCAGGCTCGGCAAGAGTGTCACCTCCTGGCCTGACCCCTGGGGAGACCCCAGGGCAGCATGAGGCTGACTAAGCTCTGCCCCTGCTACACTCACTCGCTCCCCAGAATTTCTAGACAGGTGTGACTTGAGAAATGCTGCTAATTTCTCTTTTTTTAAGGCTGAGACTCTAACTCCCCTTTTCACCGTGGCACTTGAATGCGGGGCTCCAGCCTCCGACCTCCTGGGGCACCTGGGGTCTCTACTGTAGGCTGAGGGCCCTGCTGCTCACTGGCAAGGAGTCAGAAGTTCTGGCACCTGCACCGCGGCTCCCTAGAAGAGTGAGGCGGTGGGGCCTCCTCCGGGCCTCTGGTGGGCACCGTGGTCTAGCAGAGGGGGTGCAGGGTCTGAGGGCACGAACATCTCCCTATGAGGGCCAGATGCTGCTGCGGCTTGCACACTCTCCATGCGCCTGCCCTTCTGTGCACTCTGAGCTGTTGTGGAAGCAGTATCTCCAGGAACTTGCCCACGGCCTGGCCCCGCCTAGGGGGCATGAGGCTACTGTGCGCAGAGGCTCCTGAACAAGGTGGCTGCTTCTCAGACGCCCAGCCCCAGAGGGTCACACTGGTGGGAAGACGGGGCACATCGTTTACTCCTCGTGTGTAGTCAGTCTCCTAAGAACCCTACAGTATGGACAGGAAAGGGGGCCACGGGAGCCATGATGAAGACACGTACACCTGGCCACGTTGGGATACTCACGGCTAGCGCTAGTGGCAGAAGGTCTGAACTTGAGGACAGCTCTGTAAGCAGTGCCACTTCCATCTCCTCCTGGAAAGTCCCATACCTGGCTCTTTATGGCAACAGCCTTCCCGGTCAGATTCCTTCATGGCAGCCTCTCATTTACTCAAATCTTAGACAGGCTCGTCCTCCTGTAGACTCTTGAAGACATGCATATTCCCAAATTCTGCGCTCAGAGATACTAGAGGGCTTGCAGCTATGTTCTTGCAGCTGAGATGTGGCGAGTTCTGGGGCCCCGGGCCCACACATGCAGGAGGGGCAGGCAGGCTTGGCTGGGGAGCAGGTTTGTGTGTGCTGTCCCCTGGAATGACAGGAGGGGAGGGTGGCTGGGCAGAGGCAGAGGGTGCGCTTGATGCAGGGACCTGGACACCTGATACGACACCAGTGGGGTCTGGAGCCAGATAGCGCATCTCAGTTTCCACACAGAGGGACCCAGAGCGGGAAGCCAGGTTCCCTGGGAAGGGGTGTGGGCCTCCACAAGACCACTGCTGTGGGCAGAGATGATGTCTTAGGCAGTCTTTGGAGGCTGAGACAAAATAATGCCCCAAATCAAGGAGGGAAGGTATAATTAACTCACAGCCTGCAGAGTTTTCACACTGCAACCAACAGGCTCCAAGGCAGGGTGGCAGTGCACGGGGGTGACCCTTCAAGGTGGCAGAAGACAGCAAAAGCAGCAGGAGCAACAAGAGGACAGCAGGTTCTTTCCCCCCTTATAGCACAGGCAGGCTTCCCGCCCTCAGGCAGGTGTGGCACTCACACCATCTGTGTGCCCCCCTCTGCACAGGCTTGAGGTATCTACAGAACAAGGCCCCGGCCCCCCTTCTGCTGAATCAGTTAAGCTTGTCCCCTTCTCGAGGTGACACGGTGAACAGCAGCTCGGCAGAGCAGTGAGGGTTGGTCCTCCACCCCCCAGATGTGGGGCTGCTGAGTCACTTAGCTAAGCTTCCTGACTTCTCAGCCATCAGAGCAGCCATCCAGAGCACACAGCTGCGAGCCACCAAGTAGAGTCATCGGAGGAGCTGCGCCAGGAGAGGCAGGCTCCATCCTCGGGCTCAGCCGCTTTCAGCGCCTCTGTTCACAGTCTCTCTGAGGAGTCCTGGGTGCTTGTGGCTGTAGCCAGGTAAACCTCGGGGGCACTGATCCCAGATTCATCTTCCTGCATCCCCGGCAGCTGAGGCAGTGAGTTTGCAGGGACCTGGGGTGGACGGCTTTCATTCAGTTACCTTTTGCATCTGGTCACAGAGCTCAAGACTGGACCCACCTGGGTGAGAAGATGGGTGGGCAGTTGGGACCAGGATGGGGTCCCAGGGAGACTGCTCCTCCCAACACCCCTAGGGCAGGCATGACCAGGGCTTGTGGGAAGCCGTGGCCTAAGCTGTCTGCCCTGCTCTGTCCCGACTTCGCCGCTGGTGCTGTCGCCACCTGATGATCTCTTCCTGTCCTCACTCCTTGTGCTATTGACAACCTGGAAATGACATTCAAATAGCTCTTTTAAAAACTCCTCACTGGGGCTGAACAAGGCTCTAATTGGCCTAGCGTCTCGGGGCTCCGGGATTGTTCGGAGATTATAAAAATGCACCCTGGCAGAATCATCAGGAACACTTCAAGACAGAGACTAGCATACCCCTACCCCTAGGAGGCATCCCCTGTGGCCAGAAGTCAGAAGGCTCTGTCAGCAGGGCTCTGTGCGGGCTGGGTGGGCTGGGGGAAGAGGAGGCGGCTCCCCGGGAGCTCCAGTGGGTGCCAGGATGTGGCTTTGCCAGATGCACGCCTCGGACTCTCTCGTCCCCACTGCTGTGTGCATTTCTTTCTATCTAGGTACTGGGATCCAGGACCCACAACCAGGCATTGTCTAATTCGTCTTTCGCCTTCTGTTTCTGGCCACTCATATTCCACACATGGGTCCCTCAAGTCGGCTGTCAAAGTCATCTTCATTTAAAATTTCTGCTTCTCTCCTCTGCATTCAGCCACCTGCTTGGGGGCGGGGATGGGCAGCATGAGCACTTGCTGCCCCCAGGCCGGCTGCTCCCGATGGAGCAGAATCTGCTCCCCTTCTCCGTGCCCTGGGCCAGTCCTCCAAATCTCTCCAAATCTCGTTCCGAGGTATCTTCACACATGTTCTCAAGAAGTCATGATCAAGGATAACAGTTTGGGATACGGGGGGGGGGGGGGGCTGGAAACCTATCAACTACCTGTCCCTTGGGGCAGCAGGAGGGTCATGCACACCACGCCACTCTGTAAGCAACTATAGCACAGGACAGCTCTGCACACAGGGGTGCAGTTAGTGATGCAGCAGATTATGTTGATTGAAAAATGTCAGCGGTGGAGTGGGACTTGGGGGGTCTCGCTTCCACGCTGTGCATTTTGTAAGGACACACGCAGTCTTATGGGGCACAGAGAGGAAAGAAGCGGGGCCTCTGGGGGATGGAAAAGTAAAATGAGGAAAAGATCTTCAGGAATCGCGGTGAGGTGCATTATGAGCTGAAGAGTCTCAGAGACTCAACTGTGTTCCAGAAAGAATGAAGGAGGGGTAAGAACTAGTAGGTGAAGGAAGGAGGAGAAAACACGGCACTCCTTACACTCCAGCCCATGAAGTCGCCCGGTGGAAAGGGGCACCGGTCCCAGCTCCAGCACCTGGGGAGCTCAGGCCATCCCGCACACCCCAGCTCGCCTGGTAAGATCCTTCCCCAGCGGGTCACTCTGTGAGTTCTGAGTCCTCTGGAGAGGAGAAGACCTTCTGTGTTGTCTTTGAGGTCTTGCTTTGCCCATGCTTGAAGAGAGGCCCCCAGTAAACATTTGCTAAGTAGAATCTAATCAATAAGACAATGCTGTAGCCTGAATAAACCCCAGCGGATTGACCAAGCTGGCAGGTATTCAGTGCAAAGTTAGTGAAAGACTCACAACACTGCAGGCTACCTGAGAGCTCCCAGGAACACCATGTCAGGGTGGTGTGCATGTGGGGTGTAGTGTCTCCCCTTTCTCCAATGAGGGGCTCCCCATTCATGGAGGCACTGGCAGGAAGGTGACAGCTCCACACCTCAGGGCTAGGAGAAGCCCTGTGTCCAGAACAAACATGGCCCAAGGTGCCGGCCACGGCTCCTCCCCCAGGGGCACAGAAGGGCCCTCCCTGGTCAGAGCAACCGCTCTTCTGCTAAACAAGTGTGTACAGAAGACCTGCACATGCCAGTGATGGCAAAGCCACCGCCGAGATGGCTCCCATTGACCTGGCTGTCTCTGGAGGGTCGTCACTGCTGGGTTCCTGGCTGCAGTTTGTCCTTAATTGGCCTCAAAGGCTCCCCGTAGCTATCACCTTTCACAGGGCAATTTGGAAATCTAGGGAGGCCTTTTTGAATTTTAGTATCCTCAGCCTGAGCATTTAAATATTGAATGACTATTATTTTATTAACATTGAGTTTCCTTTATTCTCCCTGCGTCTCAGCTAGAGGTGTGACTGACTTCAATCAGACTTTCCAGAGCTTCTGTGTAGCAGGCCAGGGATCCATTACAGGAGAGTGAGTGGATGGCAGAGGTGCTCTACCTTGCAGCTGTGTCCGCATCTTCTCAGGATGGGGCAGTGGCGGGCCAGGCCCAGCAGTGGGCAGGAAGGGCAGGCGGCAGCTTGCTGGCCTGCGGCTAAGCATCTTTAGGGCTCTGTAGGCCTCCCTGTCTCTCTCTGTCGGCAGCAGGAGAGCTCAAATCTTTAAATGTTGCAGCTAAACTGTGCCTGAAATGCAAAATCTCTGGCCTGTTGTCTTAGTTACTTTTCTCTCCTTGCCGGGACAAATACCCGATACCCAAAACAAGGGAGGAAGGGTTTGCTTAGCTCACAGTTACTAGAGGTTTCAGTCCATACTCAGCTGGCTCCAAGGCAGACTGGCACATGGCAGAGAGCAGCAGTGCATGGCGATGGAACAGCAATAGTGGAGGCAAGAGAACAACCAGGGAGCAGAGAGCAACAGCTAGAGTCCGTCTCTTTTTTTTTTTTTTTTGTCTTTTTGAGACAGGGTCTCACTATGCATTTGAGGCTGGCTCACTTTTGTAGCCTAGGCTGGTCTCGAACTTGCACTGATCCTCCTGCCTCAGCCTCCCAAGTGCTGGGATTACAGGCGTGAGCCACCACGCCTGGCTTCCGTCTCTTTTTATATTACATTCAGGCTCTCTGCCTCAGCCTATCCACCTTAGGCTATACCCATAATCCCAGCCATACTCAGACCCATAACCCCATCAGTACTAAGACACATAATCTCAGTGGATCATGAGTCAAGTCTCAAACCCTAGAAGTCCCCACCCCATGATTACATGAGGTTTCAGGGGCACAACTAGACATAAATCATAACACCCACTAAGCCTGCCCAAGCCACCATTCAACCCCTGGCCCACAACTGCACAGGAGACCTCTTTGCACACACACATGCACTCTCTGCAAACCTTCCAGCAACTTCCATCACTCATGGACCAAACTGCACACAGCTCGGCCTGGCCTGGTCCTTGCCGCCCCTAATTCATTCCCCAGATTGTCTTCCATTGCCCAGCTCAGAGTGCACAGCCCACCACGTCTGGACAGCGCCGGGCAGGTTTGTGCCGGGGACCCTGCCTTCACCACCTTGCTTGGCGTCCCTTTGGTCTGGTAGTTGTGTGCTCTGCTCTCTTGCTTCACACACCTCTGTCAGCTCACAGGCTTTCTTTGCCCTCACTGTCTACTAAGTCTCCCCTCCAGGTGACCCTGGCAGATCACCCACCCTGTCCCTCAGGACGCCTGGCGTGGGGCCATAGATTTATGTGCTGTCCCGTTCATCACTGTCCCCACAATCAAGAATGGAAATCTGGGGTGACCAAAGGCCCTCGTGGTCTACTACATGGTGGGTCCCAGGCTCTCAAAACAAAGTATGGTTAAACACCTGCCTTTAAAATGAAAATGAAAATAATTCTTATTTTATGGGAGAGTATGAGGTCACAGAAACTGCCAGCTTGTGCCCTTACTGTTGTTAAGCATTCTGTTGGCTTTGCGTTGTTTCCACTGGCAGCCGGCCCCAGAACCGCCTTCTTCCTGTGTTCCCTCGCAGTTGAGGACCAGATGCTCACAGGACAGGCCACCCAGGGCCACACAGGGAGCAGGCGAGCCCACAGAGCCTCCCAGGGACAGGGCTCCAAGCCCAGGCATTCTGTGCCACACCGGAGGATGAGGCAAAGCTGGCTGTGTGCATGGCAGTGGTGAGGAGAGGACAGAGGGGGACGGCGGCAGCAGCGGCCAGGGATCCGGCAGTGGTGAGCGTGACCTCTCCAGGTCTGGCTTCAGTTGTTTTGTCTCTGTAAGAAACTTAGGGTTCTGATGCTCCAATCTTCCTGTATAGGACTCATGGAATCCCAGCACCATACCCTGACCCCAGCCCCACACCCTAACCCCAGCCCCACACCTGACCCCAGCCCCATACCCTGACCCCAGCACCACTCCTGACCCCAGCTGCACACCCTGATCCCAGCCCCATACCTGACCCCAGCCCTACACTCTGACTCCAGCACCACTCCTGACCCCAGCTCCACACTTTGACCCCAGCCCCACACCTGACTGCAGCCCCACACACCTTAGATCCAGCCACTTCCAAAATGTCCTGCATATGGCGGCATGTGGCTCTGCAGGGACATCTAGACAGAAGCTATAATGGCTTTTCTCCTTATAAAAGAAGCAATGGGCACACACCAGAGTCTATGGAGGACGACATCATGGTTGGAAGTATCCACGGTATTTGGCAGGTGGTATCGGGTTCAATAGATGCTGACATCTCTGCATGGAAATATGGACAACCACAGTGGCCCTTGGCCCCAGAAGGTTCCCACGGAGAGCAGCTCTCTAGGAAGGCAGTGGGATGGTGGCCTGCTCTGCTCTGTCCTTCTTGCTGTGGGGCTGGGGTCAGGTATGGGGCTGGGATCAGGGTGTGCAGCTGGGGTCACCTAGAGTAGGAAGACGCCTGCAGCCTTGGAGATGCTGGCGGTCCTGGAGTACGCCCTGGTGTTACTCTCTGGACCACTCTGCTGCACTCCCTGCCTGCCCCCTGCCTTACACAAGCCGTGATGGGTGGAAGCTGTGCACCCTTGGCCTAAGGAGCCCTGTCCTCCTTTGCCTCTGTGGGTCAGGTGTTTTGTGGCAGTGACAAGATGAGGCACCTGAGACACCCACTAGTGCTTTGGTGATGTGTGTGGCCAGTGAGAGCTGGACGTTACTCCTGGCCATCCCTGGGAAGTGACAAAACAGTGGATTTCTGGGGGGAAGAAAAGAGCCAAGCTCACACAGCTCTGCTACGTGCCTGACAAGACAGGTGTCCCTCGGACACCCCCGGCTTCATGAGAGTGCGGCTGTACCATCCTGTGGACGGAAACGCTGCAGTCTGACCTGGTCCGTGGCCCAAGGTCATGCCGCCCTGAACTTGGCCAAGATCTGACTCCAGCTCCCTCCCTCTGGCAGCCTCCTGGTGGGCACCCCTATTATATATGTGTGGTGTTCTATGCGGACATCCTGCTCTCCATGGAGGGGACAATGGAGAGGCTTGTCATCTGCCTCAGTCCCTCTCCTTGGCACTCTGGCAAGCAATAGCCCCAGCTCTGCCTCGCGTGTGGCCTCCCCCATGGCTTGAAGAACTGCTCAGTGGGGAGGCTTCAGGAGGAGACTCACTGCCATTTCCTTCCTCGTTCCAAGGTAGCAGCCTGCCCAGGGGGACTCCGAAGACGAAGACACAGCAAACAGCAAGGTCACCCCACCCCCACCCCCACCTGGGAGACAGTCCAAGCATTGTTCGTAAAGTGCAATGCGCCACCTGAGACCAAGCCAGCTGTTCCCCAGGGACTGTATCTCCTCCTCCTCCTCCTCAAGGCAGCACTGACAAGCTATTGATCGTGTCTATTATGCGGTGCTGTTACTGATTTAGGTCTCATGGCTCAGGCATTTGTTCTCTCATCAAATATTTATCAAGTGCCTGCTAGTCACCCGGCGCTGTCCCCACCGCTGTCACCGCGGGCTGTTGGCATCCCTGGAATGATCTACAGGAGGAACACAGGCTCTGCGGGAAAGCCTCCCTCAGGGTGGCACATGGGCCTCGCTTATGACGGCCGGTGCCTGGGAACTACGTTAAAATCACAAACACAAACCTGTGGACAGAAGAAAATATTTTCAAACATGAGAAACAAATTTAGACAAACAAATTTAAAAACAATTAAAAATAACCATTGTTGAATATTGAGAAGATAAGTGGCGTTTTCCTGCTTGCTGTTTATCTTAAAACGTTCTTCCCGCAAGACGGTTATCTTTGCCCTGAAAAGAACTGCTCTAGAATTGCAGTACACACAATAGCGTATGTGTTGATCAGGCTCCACAACCATGCAGCTCGGCATCCGAGTCACCAAGCGTAATGATGCCAGCTCCGTTTCTCAGGCATCCTCTGTGCCATTTCCTTTTTATTTCCAAAACAACCGTGTCTGAGGAAAGAGGAGGAAATATTGGCTATGTGCTAATTTACTTAGTAGATCCTCGCAGTTCACAGCTTTCTGCGAAGTTGAAACATCAGTCGTGAAGAAGCCAGGTTACTGAAACAGAAGGAAAGAAACTGGCTACACGGGAAGCACTGTACGCGGGATCGAGAGCTACTGGAAATATAAAAATTAAGCAAAATGGCTCTTAGAGGGGGAAAACTTCTTGAAATTCACTACAGGAAGAAATACAGAAAAAAATAACCCATATAGAGTGGAGAAAAATTCTCAAAAACCTTAGCGCCTTCTGTCCCCAATGCGATGACCTGGAAGGGCCCGACCATGGGTCATGTGGCAGATCAGCCCTGTCGGTGAGGGTGGGTTGAGCTCCGGGATCTCCACAGCATGTACTGAGCCAGGAATATCACATGCTGCACAGCCCTGTCCGGCTCCCACGACCCCACTGTCCAACATGCTCTGGCTCCCACAGTGCCCTGGGGAGGCCTTGGCATTGCTCCTGCCCCTGTGGACATGCCATTCCTTGTCCAGCCCTCACCCAGAATCAAAACCATTGCACTGACTCAGGAAGAATAGGAATGCCATTGACAGCAAGTCACTGTGCTTCCTGTCCCACAGCAGAAGTACACTGCATGGGATGATAGCAGTGCCTTTGACCCGAGCTTTAAAGAGTTCCAGCTCTACCCAATACGCACACGATGTGTTATACAGCCACGAGAACCGTGGGCTGAGCATGCCTTTATAGGTTTTGTCTAGTTTTGATTGATTGATTGATTGATTGATTGATGTAGGCTTTTTGAGACAGGATCTCACTATGCAGCTCAGGTTGGCCTTGAACTAACTCACTTTTGTTGCTGTTCTGGTCTTGAACTCACATCAATCCTCCTGCCTCAGCCTCCCAAGTGCTGGGATTACAGGCCTGCGCCACCATGCCCAGCCTTAGTTTTGCTTTATTAATTGGATTTTATTTGCACAAACAAATGTGGTCGGGGCTGTAAAAAAAAGAGTCCTTCTTCACTGTTGGTGGGAGTGTGGACTGCTACAACCACTATGGAAATCCATATGGATATTCCTCAAAAAAGTAGAACCAGAGGTCCCCTTGCACCCAGCTGTTCCCCTTCTTGGTGTCTTCCCAAGAGTTAAAACACCGGATCACAGCGCCATGTGTGCACCCCCTCCTGGCTGTGGCGGCACTGTTTCTTTCCACATCCTGGAAGCAACTCAAGTTCCCATCCACCATACATTCCATTGTTAGCCCTCTCCACCAATATGGAAACCAAGTTATGCATGCGTATGCTGTATCACACCGAGGATGAGGGCTGGGGGGCATGAGCTGCAGGGCGTGGCCTCAGAGCCCATGGCCTGGGATTTCAGTTTAGGTTGCTCATCTCAGAGTCCTCCTTATCTGTGATGGCGTCCTTGAAAGCAAGACTCTCAGTGACTGCAGAAAGCTCCATCTCAGGGCCGTGCCTACATGCCTTCAGTCAGGCCTGAAGGAATTGACACGCTGGCTGAAGTCCTGTTTCTCAGCCGCTTGGTGTCTTCTCCCATGCCAGACTCAAAGCCTTAGTGACTTTTCCAAAGGTGAAAACATTTCAATGAGGCTCTCAGACATGAGTGGAAGAGATGGGGATGCCTGTTACCCCTGCTATTTCCTACACACACATAGAAAATTCAGCCCATGCAATAAGAAAAAATCAACATGGTGTGATTATTGACCAATGCAAGATTGGATTCCTCCTTCTGATGATATCATCCATGCTCAAAGGCCAGCAAAGCCAACTACAGTATAAAAATTATGAGTACTCACTATGAACTATGTCCCAAAAGTGATAGAAATCCACACATCTGCTATTAGTCCAGAAAGTTAGGACATATGATGGGTAGAAAACTGGATTTCCTACAGACATGAGAATGTAACATGCTCCAAATCATTTTAATAAGAATTTTACCAATCACTGGGAAGGTAAGTGAGCAGAGATGCATAGTCTTGCATCCCAGGAAATAATCCACGATGCCCAAAGATGCCAGTTTTATGCATTTCATTTATAAACTTAATGAATTATAATCAAAACAGGGTTTTACAGGTAGACACAAGTATTTTAATCTTCATGTTCATGAACAAGATGGTAGCATTTTTGTTTATTAGTTTTAATAAGAAATCATGGTAAGACCATTTCAAAACATGGTAGTAGGATAGCCACAATAATTAACACACTGTACATTACTGTCTTCATCGTGGTTGTTCAGAGTACAAGGTGCAGACATGATAACTTTTTAAACAGTACTGGTACAAATATTTCTTCTCATTGAACAGAAAGTAGTTGTATACGTGGTCCAATATTCCATAATAGTAGTGGGTTATCAGCAGAGCAGGCAATGTCAGAAGCGGTTGACTTGAGCCTTTTATGGCTCAGCATACTAATCTGGGTTTACTTTTTATAAAAACTTTCTACAAAAGTGCTTAAACTTTTCTGCTGGGTGTTTAAGGGCAAGTTAAAGCAAGATCTATGTAATAAAACATGTAACTTTTGTAACTGACAAGGTCAGTCAAATCTTCTCAGGATTTACCTTGAAACCTTGTACAGCATTTTGTAGAACTTTTGTCAGTGTCAGCCGTCTGCACAAGTCACAGCCATCGCTCGCTCAGTTTGCTCTCTGTGAAAGCCTGAGGGAATGCTTTCTCTCTAGGTGATTCTCCTTAGGCACACTATACATTGTGATCCCTTTCCTCTATGCAACTGTGATCTCCTTGAACAGAACAATCCCATTTAATCCAGCGATTGCCTTACTGGGAATGTTCCCAGAAGAACTGAAAACATCATATCATAGCGATTTTGTCCACCTATGTTTATAACAGCACAATTTGTGACAGCCACATCTTGGAAGCAACCAAAATACCCATCATCTGAAGAATGGTTGAAAAAAAATGTAGTGATTTATACAATGCAATATTACTCAGCTACAAAAAATGATAAATTAGAAGACTTCATTTATAAGTGGATGTATCTTGAATATATACTCAAAGTGAAATAAACCAGACCTACATGTGTAAATATGGTATAGTCTCCCTAGCATAAAAACACAATAGAAGTAATAAAAATGGAAAGGCATAACACAGCTGAATAGAAATCAATAATTTAAGGATTAAATAATGACGAGACAGCAAGAAGAAAAGTTAGGAAACATGGCATGGGCAAAACCATACACTTATATATAAGAACTTAAGTTTTCAGACCAAAAAAGGTAGAGAAAAAGCAAGGCTGCAAAGTTAGCCAATATTTTGGTCCTAGCCCTTCAAGGTCAGTGAGGATTCTGGACATAAGATAACTTGTACTGTAATATACTATAATTCAGTGGTGTCCCAAATTTTCTGTTTAAGATGATAGCATTTAAGGAAATTTTAAAAATTAAGACTTCAAGACCCAAGTTTTGCTTTAAAAATTATAAAATCAACCATGTGAAGGAAATAACTTTATAGCAAATTAGCAAATAATAATTCAGGAGAAAAGAGAAGATTTGTCCAATACTTTATAAACAGATTATTTCTTAGTTGGAATATTAAAATTGCACTGGACTCTCAGCTTATATATCCAAAAAAAATTAAAGGAAAAAAAAAATCAAACTGAAATAAAAGATCATTCTTGGGCTGGGGAGATAGCTCAGCAACATAAATTCCATCCTGGTAAGTGCAAGGTTTGGAGCTCAGTCCCCAGTACCAAGAACAAAAAATACTAAAACTGTCAGCCTCTAAGTTGATGGACGTTGAAATTCAAAGTTCAGCCCACAAAAATTCTATGCTTCTGTTTGTATTCCATGCGTGATTAGATCCCTTCCTAACATAAAAGTAAAGATGATTACATTATTGTCAGCTCATCACGTAATACTTAGCTATAAAAACTTCTCTATCACATCAACAATAAAAATTACATGTTTTGCAAGACATTTGATATGGAAAGTTAATTCACAAACCCACCCAGAAAGAGAATAGAGACAAATAAGAAAAAGGAATGGCAAGAGAGGAAACAGAAGCAGCTTATTTCTATGTACGATGGAGAGGCCAGCATCTGGCCTCCCTTACGAACACAGAAACATAAGCCTCCGTTGCCGCTGGGCCCCGCTCACCAGCTGCCGCACTCCACCTTTAAAAGCTGCTTTCAAGAGACAGAGACAGCATGGCATGCAGGCCCTGGGGTGTGTTGCCGGTGAGCGCTAGGTTGGCAAAGTGCTCCAGGGGGGCAGTTTGGTGACGCATCTGTCAGAAATCTCTAAGCGCTGCCTGTCTCGGTGCCAGTAGTCATCCCTGGTTTATTTGCTTTCATTTGTTTGTTTTAGTGAATGTTTACTGCATGAGCTCTGCACTGGTTCCTGGTACTGTCTGATGCAGCCTCGGCCTCCTAAATGCCAGGAGTCATAATGGAGGCCGGATGTGGGCGTCTCCAGCTTACACAGAAATGAGCTGTTGCTATTTCCTGTCTTTCCATTGCTTCTACTTATTTCTCTTTATTCTCTTTTTGCGTGGATTTGTGAATTAATGCTACACATAAGGTGACAGACACCTTCTGTTCTTTTTTATTGCTGAAGAGATTTCAAAATAATAGAAAAAAAAACATTAGAAACAATACAGAATTTCAGTAAACACAATGGTAGAAAGTTAACAATGGTTATTATATTGCGTAATGCCTTCAAATGATTTGTTGAGATGACCAGATATAAGTGTGCAAAATTGGTCAAAAATTATAAATCCTCAGAGGATTTGACCTTCTCAGATACAAAAGTTACATATTTTGCTATATAGATCTTGCTTTGTCTTGGCCTTAACCATCCAGCAGAAAAGTTTAACGATAAGGTATAAAAAGTAAAGCCATATTAATATGCTGAGCTATAAAAGGCTCAAGTCAATAGCTTCTGACATTGCCAGTTCTGCTGGTAACCCACTCCTGTTATGGACTATTGGACTTCTGTATACAGCTACTTTCTCTGAGTTCAATGAGAAGAAATAAGAGTATTAATTGTGTTTATACAAGATATCATGTATGCATCCTGTACTCTGAACTACTATAAAGACAACGATATACATTGTATTAGTTATTATAACTGTCATAACTGTCCCACTAACACATTTTGAAACTGTCTCATGGTTATTTCTTTCTCATTAAAATTAATAAAATAAATAAATAAAAATTTAAAAAATCAAGTAAATAAAAAATTAACAAAGAGAGAGAAATACCGTGCACATCAATTGCTCCTTTCCACAGACCAGCAGACATCAGCAGCGCAGCGGTCCAAGCTATCCATGTACACACATCTATTTCCTTTCCCGTTTCCTCACCCCAGGTGCTCCTTCCTTTTGAGCAGCTTCTCTCTTTCTCAGCATCCATTGCCCCTCTCAGATCCTGTTTATGCTCTCAGGGCCCTACACCAGGGAGCTGATACAATGGGGCCTCGTCAGCCCCTGTGCAGAGCAGGGCGAGAGGCCGGAAGGCAGAGCTGCAGAGCTCGCACCAGCTCGGAGCCTCCCTACCTGCAAGCCCAGCACAGGCTGCTCTTCAGTCCACTCCTAGCCTGACCAGGCAGTGGGTCATCCAGGGCCTCACAGTCTAGGAAGGAAAGGAAGGGAAGAGAGGGGGAAGAAGTCGGAGAGCGGCATGCTCACGTGGGAACTGAAGGTTCCAGGTCATAGAACCCTTGGTTTATTTCTTTTACTGTGTAAAAGTAAAAGAACATTTTACTTTTATGAAGAGTTAAGAAAAAGAAAAAAGACACAGAAGTAAAACTGGAAGGAATCCTCCAGACATCAGTAACGGTGAGTTCTGGGTAGAAAATTTTGATAATTTGAGCTTGCGAAGTTATTTGTTGGTGGTCAAGATTTGGAATGAGTGTGTGGTGGTTTTGAAGCCGCACACAGCCTGCCCAGGTGGGCATGAATACACGCGCACGTGCATCTCGCCATGAACCGAGGCGATTCCCAGCAGAGCGCCAAGCAAAGCCAGAGTCACAACTGTGCGCGGCCTGAGCCATCTTGTCCACTGCGCTGTCCAAGGTGATTCCTGCTCGGCTGGGAAAATGAGTGAGTGATCGAGGGAGAGAGAAGG
Organism: Myocastor coypus; assembly: GCA_004027025.1. Taxonomy (NCBI): domain Eukaryota; kingdom Metazoa; phylum Chordata; class Mammalia; order Rodentia; family Myocastoridae; genus Myocastor; species Myocastor coypus. The sequence goes on along the minus strand of PVJA010003787.1, from coordinate 26,946 downwards.
GGGCAGCCTGCAGGGGCCCAGGACTGACAACCGCGGGTGGGCTCCTTCGGGGCTTCAGCCTTGTTCGACTCATCAACGGGACCAAAACATGGGTCATTTAGCAAATGTTTAAGCTGGAAACAAACCCTGAACAAGTCCAGCCCTAAGCAGCAGCCAGAGGAGCTGATGCGATCCGTGAGCTTCTAACAAAGGAAGAAAAAAAAGAGGCCACTTCGTAGCTGCGAGCCACCAGACCATGTTTTGACTCCCACTGCACCTTCCCTAAGTACCGACGTGGATACTGCGCACCTCCGGCTCTAGGGATCCTCAGCATAAGTGCTACTTCTGACTCTGACATGCTCTGACATTGTGCATGCTTAGCTGCTCCGTGTGCTCACAGCTCCCATCCCGTGTCCCTCTAGCCATGCATGTGTCACTAGGAATGTGGGTACCAGCTCAGTGACGGTTCCTGTGCTCATGAGGGAAGACTCAGCCCTCAGTGGTCTCCAGGCCCTAGGGCGCAGCCTCTCGGCTTCTCAAATCCCCTCCTTCCTGCTGGCATCCAGGGTGCTCTGGGGTCTGAAGCAAAGTCCCCACGTCACTCAGAGTTGTCTGTGCCATAGAGCAGCAGCGGGATTTTACATGCCAACCCCCAGCACATCTCCAGGGCACCCTGGGACCCATAGCAGCAAAATTCAGCAGCCGCACAGCTATAATGTTATGCCCCACCATCTTACGTGACAGTGACTGGGTCTGCCTTCCATCCCTGCCCCAGAGAGAGCTGAGAAACCCACCAGCGGGCTCCAAGGGGGTTGCACACCATAGAACAGGAGGAGAGGGCAGGTCCTCCTGGGGCAGGACCAGGGCCTGGAGGAATGATCACACCGTGGAGAAAGCCCCCTGGCACTGGCAGGTTGTGAGAAAGGGAGACAGGGAGGGTTGAAGAGGACAGTAAGAAGTAAGTGGAAGACTGAAGATATGCCAGGAAGGGACCTTGGTGACTGTGAAGCTGGTCTTTGTCATGAGAGCTGTTGCTTAATCTTGCCATGGCATTGTCTCAGGACTTTGCGTTTTGGGAATGCCAGGCTTTGGCTGACTTCTGTGATGTCTTGCACTGCCACACTCCTCCATGGTTCTGAGCACACAGGGTGCAGGGTGCTCACGGGGACTGAGACTCAAGCACCACAGGCGCCAGCTCTGCCTGTACCCCATCTTGAATCTAGACCGGTCCTATGGTCCATGTCTGGATGTCTCCCAAAGCCTCGTGCTGTCATGGGGGCAGGCTTTGCAGAATCTAGAGCTTGTGATTGGCTCCCTTTGAACACTGGGGTTGGCAGGATGAGTGCTGCCCCTGCCCTGGGGTGGCAGCCTGGGGACAGTGTAACACCATATAAGGAGAGAAGGAGGCTTCACTCCCGCTGCTCCTCCCTTTTTTCCTTCTTTTGCTCTTGCTACCTTTCGAGTGTTTGCCTCCATGCACCGCTGCTCTCTGCTGTGTGCCACCCTGCCTTGGGGCCAGCTGAGGATGGACAAAAACCTCCACAAACTGTTAGCCGGCGAAACCCTTCCTTCCTTCACTTTACATGTTGGGTATTTTGTTCTAGCAGGCAGAGAAAAATAACTGAGCAATCGGAATGGGCAAAGCATGGCCAAGGGCTGGCCCTCGTCGTTGTAAACAGTCTTGTTGGAACTGAGTCACAGCCAATCTTGTGCGGGCTGCCTTTGGCTACTTTCCTGCCATGACAGCAGAGTCAAGAAAGAGCAGCAGGGACCATATGGCAAAGCGGGATATCGCAAATATTTGCTGCCTGGCCTAGTCCTGAGTGTGTTTACTGCAGTCAGGGCTCCGCCAGAAACGGCCAGGGAAGTAGGCAAGAGCCAGCTTCTAGTGTCCAGCTAACAGCAAAGAGGGTGGGGTCTGCAGCGAGCCTGCTTGGGGAGCTCAGGCAGCAGGCCATGTGGCCCCACCTCTGGGAACCAAGGTGAAGTGAAGGATGCTGAGAGGACAAGCTCCGGGAGCTTGCAGGACCTGCCAGGAGGAGTCTGGGAGCACCACAGAAGGCGCAGCCCTGGGGGAGGAGAGCCTCGTTCCCACGGACTGCGTCCCAGCCAACCGGAGGTGGGCCAGGAGGGAGATAGCAGCTCCTAGGGCAGGATTAAGGGAGAGAGAGGCAGAAAGATGAAGGAAAGAGAGCATGCACTCAGAGCTGGTCGGAGCTTTGGGCTCTGTTATAGTTTATGTCCAGTTGTCCCCAACAAAGCTTCATGCAATCATGGGGTGGGAACTTCTATAGATTCAGACTTGACTCATGATTATGTGTTTTTAGTACAGATGAGATTATCGGTCTGAGTACTGCTGGGAATTATAGGTGTGGCCTGAGGTGGATAGGCTAAGGCAGAGAGCCTGATGTAATTTAAAGAGAGACAGAGAGACAGACTGGCACCGTTGCTCTGCTGTCCTGATTGGTCCATTGCCTCTGTCGCCATTGTTGCTGTTCCGCCACCATGAACTGCTGTTCTCTGCCCTGTGCCTCTCTGCATTGGACCTAGCGGATATGGACTGAAACCTCCAGTAACTGTGAGCTAAATAAACCTTTCCTTCCTTCATTTTGGGTGTCAGGTATTTGTCCTAGCGATGAGTAAAAAGTAACTAAGACAAGCTCTATGTGCACGGATGCCGCAGTGGCCAGCACGGCCTTCTTCAGTCCTGAAGGGACTGGTGAGCATTTGCTCTTTGAGCATGCCATCTGGAGAGTCCCAGCAGCCTCTACTTCATGTCCGACAGATGGGGAGAGTCTGCCCATGGAGCCTACTGATCCTACAGAGAAAAGGAAGGCTGTGTACCATGAAGGAAAAAGCAGGGCACGCACGATGAGACCCAATGATCACCAGGAGGGTGTCACACGGGATGGTGACAGGGAGGGGAGGAGACCGTGACCAGTTTCCTAAACAGATGGCTGCGAGTGATCTGTTGTCAGCTAGCGCTCCATGGGAATTCAGGTGCAGCTTTGTGAGGGTGCTAATTCTGAAGGGAATGAAGAAATGTAAGTTTTTATGTAAAATATATATATGCCCTAGCATCCAAGTACACTCCCTGGCTGGAAGCTGCTTCTTCACCAGAACGCCTGTTGGCACTGAGGCCGGCCCTTTTCTGCCTTCTCGTTTTGCTTAACCTTTTGGAAACACCGACGTCCTCTGTGAAGTAGACACTAGGCAGCAGGCCTCGGGGGGCTCTCTACTCAGAAATCCCAGGGGTTTCATAACAAATGATCAATGACAGATCCAGCAACATATATACCACAACTACTCTACCAATATTGTAGACGTTTCCTTTGGGTTGCCCTTGTTTAATTCTTTTACTGTTCCAAATTACACACACACACACACACACACACACACACACACACAGAGTGTCTTTGTGACTACAGCAGGAGAATCCAGCAACAGGAGAATCTTGCTCCCTGTGACTCAGGAACAAGACAGCCCGAAATGCCAGCCCTGACATCCACCTGAAAACATACTCAGTGCTCACACAGAATGTGGCACTGTTCATTGCATTGTTGTTCTTGCGGACTACGGACCTATTAACAGATGCTCTATAGAAAGTAGAGCTCACTCATCCTTGAAGCTCTTGCATGTGTGTGTGTTCATTAGGCACAAACTGAAACAGAGGAAGCCTATGCTGGAAGCTGAGTGATACGGCGTGCCTACTGGAAGGACATGGTCCTTGTCAAAAGAACAAATATTAACAGAAAACTAAGCCCTGTGTGAGAGCAAAGCCGAGCCAGGAACTAAATATTTATGCTGAGCTTGATTTTCTCTTGGTCTGCTCATCTTGAAGGGTGGGAAGCCAAGGTGAGCCAGGTATGTCCCCTTCACACTGCTCCTCTGCCACCAAGTCCTCTAGTCTGCTACAGTGTCTGCAGCCTTTCTGCTTATTCCCCACAGCCCCTGCTGGCCCTTGGACATGGCCTCCTGCACACTGCACCCCACAGGGGGCTAGCTTTCTGTTGTGATGGAAGGAAGCAGGATAAGACTGCAGCCGGGCCTCTCATTTCACACACACTGCTGTATTTCCAGCAGAAGCCAGGGTTTACTACATTCCTCAGAAGGCCTGGCTCCCTGAGCCCTCCGCATTTGAAAAGAAACTCCCCTGGCACGCAGCAGCATACAAAATGTGCAACTCTACCTCTTTAAATTCTCCTCCAAGTTCCTTGAGAAGCTCAAAAGTTAGCCAAGCTTTCTTTCTTCCTTTCTTTTTTCTAAAAGAGGACTGGAATGGGGACGGGACCCTCAGTTCTGTCCCCAGGGCCTCGTCTCTGCTGTGCTGGCGTCTGTGTGTACACAGGCTTCTAAGCACAGCTGAGGCCCCAGCCGCTCCCAACACCACGTATGGAGGCAGAGCCTAGGCAGCCTGCATCCTCGCCGGAGTGCGAGCAAAACCAGGCAGAGTCCCCGTGAGAAAGGCTTTCCAGGGTGCAAAAAATGCTTCTGTCTCTTGCAACTCATCAGGGGACCTGAATCTAACCCAGCGTATTGTAGTGGTCTAGGAAAAACGAAGAGAGACATTTTTAAAATATGGACTGCACACAATAATGCAGTTTACAAAATCTTTATGGACAAGTTAAAATAGTCATGAAGCAGCAGGTGGAACCCACCACCCCAGCGTGACTGGGGCCTTGCCGTGGCCTCTGCTCCCTTCGTGCCATGTCCCTCTTTTGGACCTCCAGGTCACTGTGACTCTTCTAAGTTACCACCCTTCTTCTAAGTTACCACCCACATGACATGAAAGAGTACCGACATGCTGGTCCACCCACGGGCCTTTCTTTCTGAAATGCTACTTTACTATAGTGTCATAGAAAATTGTGGTTGGGGGAAGAAAAGAAGTTAAGGTTGGAGACCACCCGCCGGCCTGTGCACTTCTCTGCTGCAGTATCGCGGGGGCTACTCTGGGCCTGTTGTCTGTTTAGACGGATTACAGACGGAGCGTGTGGATGTCTATTAAAGCAGCATGGTGGACCTTAAGAGTTGAGGTCTTATCTAGTCTGTAGATAAGCCAAGAAGAAGTAGTGTGCTAGCAACACTGAGCCCTAAATCACATGAATATGGAATATCCACTTATGGCTTTTTGGGTTTCTATCATAAAAGCACCTTAATTTTCTTCATATGTAACATATATTACATATGAAGAAATATATATGAAGATATGTATGTATGACAATGTATAAATATGTCTGAGAATGTATATATATATATATATATATGAGAATGTATATACTTGTAAGATATATATGTATAGATGCATTGTAAATACCATTGTATTTTAATTCTTAATTGCTGGCACACAGAAAAGTAATTGACTTCTGTATATTAACCTTGTATCTTACAACTTTGTTATTAAGGCATATTAATTTCATGTTTGTCAGCTCGTTGGGATTTTCCACACAGCTAATCTCTATGTCACACACAAACAAGGGCAGATTAACTTTCTTGCTCTGCAATCTATACACTTATTGTCTTACTGTCTGCCCTAGCTTGCCCTCCAGAGCAAGGATAAATGCTTAGTAGTAAGAGGGCGCATGCAGTCCTGCCCCTGATGTGCGGGCCATGTCCTGCTTTCCGAGTGTGGCGGGTCCTGTGGGGGTGTCTCTCATGAAGGGGATGTGGTCCTTCTCTACATTCCTATTTTGTTTTTGTCGATAAGCAGAGGTGGACTTTCTTAAGTGATGTTTCTGCATTCATGGACATGTTCTTATGATTTTTTTTTGTTTAGGTGGTGAAGATGTGGATTATACAATATACAATAATTTTCTTTTTTTTTTTTTTGTCTTTTTGAGACAGGGTCTCGCTATGCAGTTGAGGCTGGTCCTGAGCTCACTTTTGTAGCCCAGGCTGGTCTCGAACTCGCACCGATCCTCCTGCCTCAGCCTCCCGAGTGCTGGGATTACAGGCGTGAGCCACCACACCCGGCTATACAATAATTTTCAAATGCTTCATTGATATTACACATTTAGAATAAATTTCATGTGTGTTATACAATATTTGAATATATTGCTATATTGGTTTGCTATTACTTTGTGGAAAAATTCTGCATCCACATACTTGCAAGGTGCTATATTGTATTTTTCCTTTCTTATACTTAGGTGGATTGACAGTAGAATGATTCTGATCTCACACAGTGGATTAAGAAACTGATCCTTCCACTTCTATTTTCTATAAGAGAGTTGGAAAGGCTTGGTATAAATTTTTTCCCCCTTTGGGCTTGTTTTTTTTTTTTTTTTCCTTTAGTGCAATGGTACTGATTAATATTTCCTTGGTAGGTAGAGGCCTTTTCAGATTATTTATTTCTCCCTGTGTAGGGTATTGTTAGTCTATCTTTCAGAGAATTATGCAACTCATTTCTTCTAGTATGTTTCATAAATTCCTTAATTATCATTTTAATGTTCATGGGACCAGTAATATTGGCCTCTTTCAGTCCAATATAATTCTATCTCCATCAGTCTCTCTCTCTCTCTCTCTCTGTATGTCTCTCTGTCTGTCTCTGTCTCTCTGTCTCTCTCTGTTTCTGTCTCTCTGTCCCTGTCTGTCTGTCTGTCTGTCTCTCTGTGTGTCTCATAATTAGATATCTCTCAGTTTTACTGTTTTTCCTCTTCTTTTTTTTTGACTACTATAGCAAAATACCAGGGAGTGAAGGTCTATAAAAGACAGAAGAACAACAACTTGTTTACCTCGTAGTTCCAGAGGCTGGAAATCCTGCAGCAAGATGTCCACAGAAGTGACCCCAGAAGAAGGTCATGTCCTAGATGGTCATTTCTCACTGTGTCATAATGTGTGGGGCGTGGGAGTGAGGCAGCTCTGGGGACTGCTCATCCCACTCAAGGGGAGCCACAGTCACCTGGTTTTCTCCTCAGGCCTGCCCCACATACCTGTCCCTTGAGCTAGGATTGTAAGATACGAATTTGAGAAAGAAGCACAAGTATTCCATCTATAACAATCCACTTTACAAGGAGTCATCTTTTGCTCTATTGATGTTATTGATTTCCTATTTTCCACTTTATTGATTTCTACCCTAATTTTTATTTTAGTTCTTCTGCTTGCTTGCTAGTGGGGTTGCCTTTCCTCTCCTTGTCTCCTAAGGTATGATGTACGTTATTGATTCCGGATCTCTCTCCTTTTCTGTTCTTTGTGTTCCACGAGAGACGTGTCCCGTTCCCCCTGCATCCCACACATTTTGACGAGTTGCATTTTCGTTTTTCTTTGGTTTCAGATATTCTCAAGTTCACGGTGTCCTCTTTCACTGGCCCACGTGTTATGTAGAAGTACAGGTGTAGGCTGTAGCCTGGTTCTGTCCACCTGCTCTTCTGTTACACATTTCTAGTTTAATTTCACTGTTGTCTGAGAACATAGCTGGCCCAAATTCCCTGATTCTGAAGCTGTGACCTGTATTTTAGGATCTGGGATATGGGTTTCCAGCAAGCCCTGTTATTCCGGGGGTCCTGCCTCCTCTTCTGCTTTGCCAGACACAGGCCTAGACTGGGCTGTGGGCCTCCACTGGTCTTCCCCATTCGCTGGCCTTTGCCTCTGTTTCCCCAGAGAAGATGATGAGCAATGGTGAGGGAAGGAGGAAGAAAGCGGGTGCTTTCCTCTCTGCCTCCGTGAGGACGCCTGCCCCCCACAGCACTCCCTCAGTTCAAGGCTTTGCTCCTGCGGGGCAGAACCATAGCCTCCAGCTCTGCCAAAGCCCTGCACCCTCTGCCATCCCACCCCGGGATGGCCCTGGGCCTGCCACCTCTGCAGGACCTCCCTGCTTCCACTTGGAACCCTGCCTCCTCTAGCACCTTTAACCAGAAAGCTCTGTGAGCTTGTCTCTGGAACCCCTGATGTGCTCTGTCTCCCATTCAACCCCAACTGCACTGCAGCATCTTCTCCCATCTCTGGGACTCTCTGCTTCTTTGCTTCACGCTGGTCTTATGACTAAAATAGCCTTTGCTCTTAATCAGCCTAGTGGCATGAGTGCTCACTGGAAATGTCCGTGGAGTGTGACCAGGGCCTGCCTAGGATATGATCGGCTCCTCCCTAGAGCAGGATCCAGGGCCCATCCTGGGGTATGATTGGTTCCACCCTAGGGCATGATGAGCCCACCTCACAGTGACTCAGCACAAACAGACTTTTCAAAGGGCTGAGGAAGGAGTCAAGACTTCACTTCATAGGAGAAGCTTCAGTCTTTGCATTCAGCCTGGACCTCATCGTCTGGCTTGCAGCACAGACTCTTCAGCCTCCAGCTTGGATCTTTCACCATCTGTCGCAGACTCTTCAGCGTCCATTACAGACACTTCCATGTTCCAGCGCAGACTCATCAGCTGACGGATAGAGACTTACACGGAGTGCTGCAGTGAAGTTCAGACCTCAGGACTGAAGTCTTCAGTCCGGAGCATGCAGACGCCCTCTGCACACTTCCTCATCTGACTCTGTGGCTGACTATTGTAAGCCAGTCTTATAATTCCTTATATATTGTCTATTTTGTGTTAGTATCCATTCCTTATATTATATCTGTTGTGTTTCTCTAAGTAAAACTCTGACCGATACAGAATTTGGTACCAGGAATGGGGTTGTTGCTGTGACTATACCTCACAATGTAGATTACAAGCTTTTGGGAATGGCTTATGGCAAGAGATAGGAAAGGTTCAGAGATGTCACCTACAAGCGAAGCCTTGGAAAAGTGTTGGCTGTCTTGTTTGGGAGATTCTGGTCAGGACTCAGACCAGAAGACTGGCTTGAAGCCTGGGTATAGAGAATGGGTTGTGAGCAGAGATTGGAAGTGTTTGGAGAGGTCTTCTACTTGTGAAGAGCTGCAAAAGCTTCAACTGCTCTATAGGAGAGATTCCGGTCAGAACTCAGACCAGAAGACTGACAGAATGCCTGCCTATAAAGATCAGACTAAGAGCCGGGCGTGGTGGCACATACCTGTAATCCCAGCACTTGGAAGACTGAGGCAGGAGGATTGTTGGGAGTTCAAGACCAGCCTGGGCTACAAAAGTGAGTTCAAGGTCAGCTTGAACTGCACAGCAAGACCCTGTCTCAAAAAGTCTAAAAGTCAAAAAGTCAAAAAGTAAAAAAAAAAAAGACCAGACTAAGGAGGTTTCTGCTGGGAAAAAGGACAGCACTGGTCAGTGGACTCCAGATGATTTGTGCTATGCATTGGCTGTCTGTCGGAGTCTGTCGGAATTTTGCTCATACCCAGAGATTTTGCTTAAGACTGAGATTAAGCATGGTGGACTGATTAATCTTTCAAGAGATATTTCAAAGCAGTCAGCTATTGGGGCAGTGGCATGGTTATTATTGGCAGCTTTTAGTCAGATTTATGTTGAAAATCAAGGGCAGAATCAAGCAGGATGATTTAAAATGTGAGTCTGGCCAGGAAGGAAGCACCAGAAAAGCTGTGGACTACAAAGATGGAGCTGAAAGGGTCTCCATTAATGAGAAGGAATCAAAGAATCAAAAGGATGGCCTGAGGGCATCACAACAGGTGGCACCTCTCCACCCTTTGCAGTCTTAGAATTGCCAGAGAGAGAGATTTTGCCTTGAGAAAGAAGCCACAGAGACTCAAGTACCAGAATGGTGGCAGCGGCCAAACCGGGTTCCAAAATGGCACCGGCATGCAGAATTCATTCCTCAGAATCAGAGTCAAAGTGTTCTTCAGTCTAGACACTCGACCCCTACAACTAAGAGAGAAAGAAGACTGGCTACTGCTCCAGCTGGCAGCAGACCTTTACATCATCCACGTGGAGGTTGTTTTAGGCGCATTGAGAATGCAGGAATTCTGAAGTTAGGAAGGCTTCCACCTAGATTGCAGAAGGCCTGGGAGGCCAGTCAGTGTGCCCCTGAGACGGCAGTGTATAAAGCTGTGTGTGAGAAGCCTGTTCAGTGAAAACCCCAGAAGTCTGGAAAAGCCAGGAATGTGGATTATGCAGAAAGGGCGTAAAGCCAGCCTAAGAGGGAAACCATGGAAATTATCACCAAGAGTGCTGTAGGAATGGAGCTGCATGGAGCTCACAACTCAGTGCAGACTGCTTGGGATGCTCCAGTTGGAACTATAGGATTTAATGTTTGTCCTGCTGGATTTTTGGACTTAGTCTGGTCCCAGCATTTTGTATTACCCTGTTGTTTGCAACTTTTGGATTGGTAATGTTTATTTTGTACCTTTGAATGTTGGACATGTTTAACTTTTCTATTGTACAGGGGCTCACAGTTGAGAGTTTGCCTTGGATCTTGGAGAACACTTGGGACTTGGACTTTTCACAATGCTGAAACTGTTGGGACTTTGGCAACTCTTCCAGAAGGACTAAAATATCTTTTGCACAAAGGGATGTGCATGAGACTTTGGGGGTCCAGGGACGGAACGTTATGGTTTATGTCTAGTTGTCCCACCAAAGCCTCATGCAGTCATGGGGTAGGGACTTCTAGAGTTTGAGATTTGATCCATGATCCACCGGGATTATGTGCTTTCGTATTGACGAGGTTATGGTCTGAATACCGCTAGGAATTGTCTTCTGTGATGATGGCTGCTGTTCCACGCCATGACCTGGATGCTCTCTGTCCTCTTCCACTCAGCCTTGGGCCAGCCGAATACGGACTGAAACCTCCGGTAACTGTGAGCTAAATAAACCTTTCCTTCCTTCATTTTGAGTGTCCGGTATTTGTCCCAGCAATGAGTAAAAAAGTAATGAAGAAGGGCAGATAGAGAAGGAAACATCGTTTGCAAAGACTTAGGGTAGTCAGGCCAAGGAAAGTCTAGCTGTCAGACAATTCATGTTTGCCTAGGAAGTCACTGAGTGAGCCTCGACTAGTGCAGAGACATGCCCAGCGCACAGACCTAGCACACGCTCTTATGTTACATTCTCAGCCTTCATTATTTCAAAATTTTAGCCAATTTGACCTCATGAACTTTGCGTGTGTGTGTGTGACACGAGACTGAACATAGGACCTTCACACTGAGCTATATTTCCAGCCCAATATTCATTCTGGTTTTGGTTTTGGGGCAGGATCTCACTAAATCCCTCAGTGTTCTTCACTTACCTCAGCCTTTCGATCCTCCTCCCTCAGGTTGTCTGAGCGCTGGGATGCCCACTATACCCAGCTCCTCCAGGGCTTTTCAGCTATTCATGAAGAAAGGCTGTGTTGAATCACTGAATTCTATAAGCAAAACGGTTCCAAATGCATACAGCACAGGAAATGGCCCATTTGAGGAAATGCACCCACCATTACAGATGCCCACATTTTACTACAAATTCACAACACACACACACACACACACACACGCAGTGCCCCATTTTGTGTGGGGCATCCGAGCTGGTTCATCAGTGTCAGTATAATAACAGGACATTTGTTTGCCCGTATTCTGATGTTTGGACATCTCACTGGTTTGGGGTTCTGCCCTGTTTGATCTTCTGCCTGCGATACCTTTTCCAGCAGCCCGCTGCGACAGCTACACCTCTAGATGGGGGGCTGTGTGTGGCACCAGAGGGACAGATATCGGAAGAGCGTCTCTGAGACAGAAACTCACAGACTGAAGTTCAGGGTAGGAGATCTGCTTTGGATGCTATGCAGAAAATATCTGAGCTGTGTCCAATATTTGTGAGTTTCACCCTTTTCCTGGAGCCACGAGAAGGTGGCGTTTGGTTAATGCTCCTTGAGATATTTGATCAATGTAAATCCCTGCAAAGCCCAGGCCGATAGCACCAGAAGTTCGGAGTCAATATATCTTTCATTTTATTTAAAAAGAGAAAGCCAAGTAATCCATCCTGCTACCCCTCATAGAGCCAGAGTGACATTTTCAAGTGAGAATATATTGTCAGATGGTTTGTCTTGTTCATTCATTTTAGTTATGTTAGATCCCTGCTTCTGTGAAGAGGAGAACGTGGTACTATTTGGAGCTAAAATCTACACCAGAAGAACATTAATTAAAGACAGACACAGTGCAGTGGTCGCACTGTTTAAATTATGCTTGAAGGTATAATGTAATTAATTTTGTACAAGGGAAACATAAGAGAGAGAGAATTAAACCAGAGGAAATAGCATCACAACTTGGAAAATGATAATTAAAAATATAATTGTACATTACACAAACTAAGCAAAGGTATGCAGCATCCTTGGACTTCAAGGGTGGGAATACAAACCCAGGGCCCCTTGCTCAGGGGCCGCCAGACCTGAGTGGGGAGCACATCTCGCACCCACGGCGGCTAGTCATTTGGGCAGGAGGGGAGGTCTCCACCCGGCGTAGAAGGCAATCATGGAGATTTGCTAGGAGCTTGGACTTGGAAGGTGGAAATGTGAGTTGATTTAGAAGCAGTCTTGCTTCACGAAAGCGCAAGACAGATAATGACCGAGGAGGAAGTTCCCCCTTCCAAGAAGGGGCAGAGCTGCCACGCGCATACAGGCTCATTATTGCCCAAAAGCCAACACTACAAAGACGGCTGGCTATCCGGGCAAGCTTGATTTATGGTGTTCGCCAAGGGTTCCTGTTTGAATTTACTGCCTCTGTACCTCAGGAGTGCCTTAGGGTGCTGCGATTGAAAGTTACAGAAACCTCATTAAATTGGGTCTAGTGACAGAGAAAATGACGATCCAAAAAGTATTCTTCGTGGGCACCCATCCAATGACTCCAAACCACCAAGATGGTGACAATGAACGTTTGATAAATGATAACTAAGAGTGGCCACATGCTTCTCGGGTGCCGGCGATGCTGTGCAAATTACAAGCGGTCAGCACCAGTGGCTCTGAACCCCAGGAAGTGCTTCCAGAACCTTCCTCTCACAGACGAGAGGCTGCGGACCCAGCAGACACAGAGATTCAGCTAAGGGTGCACTGTTAGCTCTACAGGAAGGAGTGGGGATCAGACGCTGGTGTCATGGATTTCCCCACCAGACTCCTGGCCGCTCCAGCATCCTCCGTCTTCCTCCTCCTCCTCCTCCTCCTCCTCCTTCTCCTCCTCCTTAGGGCAAACAACGGAGACAAGGACTTACTGAGAGTCGGGTTTTATTTTTATGTTTTCATGGCTGGGCTCACGTGTCTAACCTCTAATACGGTTGCAGATAAAGTATTGTGCTTCTTCTTTACTGCAAGATAGCACACGGGAGCCAAAATAATGGAATCTAGCTATGTCTACTGACTTCAAGATGCTCATGAGGTCAAATTAAGGGAAAATATGAGTTGAAGAAAGAGATGAGTCGGGGCACACATAGCATCCAAGCAGACAAGGACACCGTGGACAATGGGGGGGGGGAGGCGGCACCCCTGCAGGAAGCCCGGTGCTTCCCCAGGTCAAGACAATCCTTACAACTTTGGGGACATAATAAAATACATCTCTGTGCCTCTCGTTGGCAAGAAGTGTCTTGCTTTCGTCAGTTTCAAAGAGGAATTTTATCAGTTTAGGAAACATTTTGGAGCTGCAGAGGCTTGTGAGGGTGGTGGTGTATGGCAGCAGGACGCTGGGCAGCCTCTTTCTTCCCCTGGGCCACCCTGGGTTCTGTGGCCCTGAGATCCACTCTGCAAAGTGGCTGTCTTCCTCTGCTCAGCCTTCCGCTCCTGCTCTGCTGTCAGCCTGTCTTTCAGTTGATGCCCTCTGCTTTGGCTCAGAACCCGGTCCTGCTACAATCTCTCTACTTCCCAGGACTAAGGAAGAAGGCTCTTACTTGCTGAGGGTCTAAGAGCAGAGATACACAAGGCTAGGCATGTTGCTGTCCTCTTCTGGTTCCACTACCTTTGGCCAGAGCAACAGTTCTCCTTGGCGATGTGACATTTGGTATTGTCAGGGAGACATCTGTTAGAAGAGTCAGTGGTGCAGCAAACACAGCTGGCTTCTCCAGAGCAAATCTGACCACGAGACTTTTGCTCTGTGCCACATGATTTTGCCTGACCAGCAGCCAGGCCAGTAGACTCTGTTATGGTTTAATTCCTATGGGCAAAGGAAAAGGAGAGATTTGCACTAATTTAGTTGTTCAGTGACTAATGTTTCCTGTGGGCTGACTTTGAGCAATGCATTGTTCTGGTTATTTTAGGTGGCAGCCCTAGAGATCCTCATGGTACCGGGTGGCACTTGCCACCTCACCTGACAGGTTACATGTGGCAGGGCTAGGGATAGACCCTCTCAGGGAGATCCAGATCTCATCTGTTTGGCTGATTTCAGCGAGTTTGTTTTCTCCTTCTCCATAAGAAATGTCCCAATGTTGACAGCTAATCCAGTGCTGCTCCTCTCCTAAGGCTTTCTATGAGCCTGGTCTAGGCACAAGGCTGCCCAGTTCACCTCCGTCCTGCCTCTCAGGTGAAGAGGTGAAGCCAATAGAGGTACCAGTAGGTAGGACCCTCCTGAGAGACTCTAGGAACCCCCCAGAGGGCTCTAGGACCTTCCCTGAAGGCTCTGAAGAGCACCTCCAATCCCACAGGTCATTGGTGATGTTCCCCCTGCTCCATGCATCTTCACACCAATTATCGGAGTCCTTTGGGCCTGGAATCTGCCTCCTCTATGCCTTCCTCCAGTGGCGCCTCTTCCCCTTCTCCCAGGACTCTCCAGCAGCTCTTCAGTAATCTGTTTCCACTCATGATCTACTCGGCGAGAAAGCTCTGAGTTGAGTAAGGATTTTCCTACCAGGCTCCTCCAAACTTGTGTATCACTGCCCACATTCCCATCCTAGTGACACGGCTTGGAGACCAGCTTGATCCAAACATAGAAACGTCCTCCTCTGTAGAAAGAGTACCCAGCACCGTGGTGGATGAACACCCCCAAAGACACAGGCATACAATCTTGGCCCCGAGGATGAGCTACTGTGAACGCTGGATCCCTATGGATGCATGACTCCTAGACACTGAGCCGGTGCTACAGACATAGCCCCTACCTTCAAGGCGAAGGAGGGAGACAGCGGCAGCATGTCATGGCAGGGAGGGCAGTGGGAAAGCCCAGGTCTTGGCAAGTGCAAAAGCAGACATTGGCCCAGCAACCCGTGAATAGGCCCCAAAGTGAATCAAATCAAATCATGGCACAGGTGATGTGAGCAGGAGAGGGGGCAGCAGGTGCATGCTGGGAGGCCTGGAAGCGGAGTGGGAGGGTGACAGTGACGGTGACGGGAGACGGTCTGTGGCTGGGATGAGGAGGCAGAGGCCATGGCAAAAGGGAGCTCACAGGAGCAGGAGAGGCCGTGACCAGAGCTCTGATGGCCACATGAAGGGCTGGGAAGGAAGTGGACAACCATTCAACTTGGAAATGAGCAGATATTTGAGGAAGACATACAGCCTAGCAGCTCCCTTCCCTCTATGCTTTCACCCATATGCTGGGTCCCCTTGGACTATGTTTTCCTCTGGCCTCTTCTAGCCAGAACCAATGCCCATTTAAGATGCTACATCTTGCTAAAGTGCGGGGACTCAGAAGTCCCAGGGGACATTTACAGTACCGATTCACAGGTACAGAGCCCAACAAACACGCAGGGCCAACCTTCCAACAGTTCTCTTACTCCTCTACCCCATAGCGTCACCTTTGGAATCGCATGTTTGCAGCTGAGAGTTTGGGTGCTGACCAAATGCCGTCTCCTGCCTTGTCCAGGGAGAAGCTGTGGCCTCGTCTGTCTTGGCCGGATGCATCACCATGCTTGCTGTGGAATAACCGACCAAGACGTTGACCCTCTGTAGAACCCAGGTTGGCCTTTACTGCCTACCTGCTGAAGAGTGGAACAAGTGCTAAACTGATTCTGTGCAATCTCAGAGAATTTACCAGGATTTCTCAACAGTCCCATGAATTTGAAGTTTAAGCAACGTTTTCCGGTGATATCACACCCTTTCAGTAGAAGACTCAGGGGGAGGGGGTGTCTTCGTGACAAGTAACACCCAGGGGGTAGCCTCAGTGGCTCTCCTCCACAGGCGGCATCTCAGGGCCATTTCTATGAGTGGGAATCCACTCTCCGATGCTTCTTCTGTCATCCTGCGAACAGAACAGAAACCGAGTTGAATCAGCTCAGAAATTAAGATCTGGGTGCTGCATGTCTTTGGGCCGGCCCTGAATCAAAGTACTCCTTCTTCTGCAGTGGGTTTCTGAAATCCAGTTAGGAGCTGCTGAAGGTCTGAAAATGGCATTCTTTAGCTTTTAACTCACACATAAAACAGAATAAAAAAGCATCGCATGTCTAAAAAAACTCTGGCTATTGCCTGTAATAAATTCCTGTGCATGCTTCCAATATAGAATTCAATCATGTGTTGTCAGCTCGTTCGTCCTGCATAGAGCTTATTTTTATTTGGGTTATGGCATTAAAAGATGTCAGAGATGTATATATTAATAACCCATTCGATGCATATACACATTGCTAGATAGGTATAAATGCACACCCACACACACTCAGGCAGATGTGTTTTCTCCATCCTGGTCGACTCCTCTGTCTGAACATCCTAGCACACTTGTGCTCAGCAAAATGTTTGTAGCTTGTTGAATGTCAGACTGGGAAGGATGCTTGGGGTCCTCTCATCTCTTGTATCTGCTCCTCAATAATTCCTTCAGTGTGGAATCCCTTAGCTTCTGAGACACATCTATTAGAAATCCATTCCTTACTTTGAAAAATGTCTGTTTGCCTATAATTTGTGCACTTTTGGATGCACTAAAGGAGCCTATCTATCTATCTATCTATCTATCTATCTATCTATCTATCCATCTATCTATCAATCTACCTGCCTACTATCTGCTGCTTATTTATAAAAGATGCTGAATGGCAGAAGCAAGGTTTCAAAGGAGGCTAAAAATTCAAAAATTATCTTAATAATTGTAACTTTTGGGGACAAAGGATGACAAACAATGCATGACTCTGGGGACTACAAAGATGTGAAAAGAAATATTAGAAGGAAAAGTTTGCTGCCATGAAAATAAAACACTAGGGAGCCCATATGGCCCAGCACACCAGCAGGAGAGCTTAGACCCCACGTGTGCAGGTGCAGTCCATAGAGGGCAAGGCGTGAGGACCTGGGCGAGGCGAGAAGAGGACCCAAGGCCTGGGAGGCCCAGCAGGAACAGTTTCCCTCATCCTCAAAGGGCCAAGGGAGACAGCCAGTGGTGGAGCTGCCAGTCAGGACAGAGCGGCCACAGAGCCTCGGGCATGGCGAGAGGCAGACCGTGCTACACCCTTCAATGGGCAGAGCCAGAGGAACCGATGCCCGACCCCCTTCCCAATCTTTGACCTCCTTACTCCCATCTGGACTAGCTGAACCCAGCAGGAAGTCAGGAAATTCAGAAGGTGCAATTTACAGGGGCCAGCAGAGGCCACCAGGGAATGGGCCACGTGAATCTGAGGAGGCTGAAAGGGAAGAGAGAGCGCTGCATGGCAGAAGCCCTCCCCAGTGGGAGGGTGGAGCCAGGCACAGGCACGGAGAAGACCCACAGGGCCCTGGGCTTCGCCCTAGGCCACAGTAGCGTGCTCCACAGAACTGCCCTGGGAGTGCATTGGAATTTGGTGAGAGGACAGAGTGTAGGCTGCTCTCTAGAAGCTATCCAAGCAAGGAAGAGAATGTCACGAAGGAAGAGCCAGGGGGGCAGACTTCAGGGCAGGAAGGAAGTGTGTTTCTAAGCAATTCATGAAATAAAATGTTAGGAGATAGATTCCCTGGGTAAAGGCATCCTGGATGTGCTCAACTGCCAAGCTCCGCCACAATCTGATGTGGATGTGTCTTCCCATGCCTGTATTTTTTCTTTTTCTTTTTTTATTACTTTTAATAAGAAATAACAATATAGTTTCAAAATATGTTAGTAGTGCGTTGGCAATAACTGATACATTCGTATTGCTGTCCTCAGTAGTTATACAGAGCACTGAGTGTAGGTATGATAGATTTTCTAATCAGTATTGGTAAAAAGAAAAACATTTCTTCTCTTTGAACAGACAGGAAGTCATTGTATACACAGTCTGATGTTCCATAGTTGTATTGCCTATATTTTTAAGTGGCTGCTGCATGCTGGGTAAATGGTGGGCTACCTCAGTGGAGGGGGGGTGCTCCTCATGGAAAGGGTCAGGCTGTCAGCGAGGCTGTCAGGTCCAAGGCTGTGTCCTTCACCCAAGACCCCTGGCTCCTGACCCGCTCTCCCTACGCGCCCCAGGGTCATCCACTTGTGCCTGTGTGAGCCCGGGGAAGATCTGCATGTCCAGGAATTTGCCCATTTCATGCAAACAAGCAACTGAGAAAGGAAGTTGTGGGACTTCTTTGCAACCATTTTTGTTTCTGCAAAATTGGTCATAGTGGCCCTGTTTTCATTTCTGGTCTGAGTGATTTGAGCCTTTTCTCTTTTGCTTCCTTAGTCTGGCTTGCTAAAGCTTTGCTAATTTTATTGATTTCTTTCAAAGAGTCAAAATTTTTTGTTGTATTGATTCTCTGAATTTCTGTTTCCAGGCTCTGTTTTGTTTATCTCCGCTTTATTCATTATCATACCCTACCCCTGCTATATTTGGATTTAGTTTGTTTTCTAGTGCCTCACATTGTTAAGTTGGCCATTGATGTGAGATCTTGCTTGTTTTTTAACGTGAACAACTATGGCTCTAAATCCCTCCATGCCCCTGGGCTGACTCCTTCCTGGAGGATTTGGGGTGTTGTGTTTTTATGTTTGATCACCTATCCGTGTTTGGTGGCTTCTACTGTCATTTGCTTTCACTCACTGAGTGTCCTATTTAAGAGTATGTTGCTTAGTTTTTACAGATTTATTGATTTTTCCTGTTTTATTTCTGTCATGACTTTTTACCTTCATCTGGTCAGAGAAGCAGTTCAAGCTTTCATGTGTGTGTGTGTGCAGGGTCTCCCCATGTAGCAGCTCTGACTCATTGTGATCCTCCTGTTTCCTGCATCCCAAGTGCTGGGATTACAGGTGTGGGCCGCCACGCCCAGACCCCATCGCCGGTTCAGTGGGCCTGAGAGCAGGGCTGGTGTGGCAGGCGGGGCCAGGAATTGAACCCTGGCCCCTGCGTTTCCCTAAGCAAGCGCGTAGGTGGCTGAGCTGTGCTGCTGGCCCTAATGCTTTGATGTGTTTCATCTTCTTTTCCAGTTGTTTGTACTTTTTTTCTTCTTTCATCTTCCAATTTTATATGCATAGATCTGATAATATGAATAATTGGTTGGAAGACAACACTATGAATTACAACAAATGCTGCTAATTTCATGTGACTTGGTTAAGTAAAATTCCGCATCACTTAAAGGTTTCTGTCTTAATTCCAATTTGCACTGTGTATGGTCCTTCCTGGTCTGTACTGGGCAGAGGGCAGCGCCTGCTCCTCCCATAGGCAGGGCTCCAGTGGACTGAAGCTGACTGTGGCACGCCATCGCAGCCCCGCCTAGCAGCCACAGAGCTCCCCTACGCTTCAGCTTCCCAGGATGTTCCACGGACAGGGTCGGCCCGTGCAGTCCTGTCTAGGCTGGGCCCCATCCTAGTACCCCGCCTCCTGCTCTCCCATCTCCCCGCAGTCCGACTCTGTAGTGATGAGTTTTATTTGCCTCTTCATATCCAGGCTGCCATCATCCGGGCATGATATGGATATAAAATTTATCAGAATATCTTGCAAACTCTGCTTGCACCAAGTCTTTGGTATCTGGTGTAGGGCACACTTCAGCTCAGGCCAGCCACATTTCAAGGGCCACGAATGGTCACACGGGGCTTGCAGGTGCTGTCCTGAGTGGATGGCCACCTGGGGGGGGGGGTTCTTTCTTTTAAAGCAAGCAGCTGGCCAGGGCTTTTCCTTATCTCTTCAACCGGCTGCAAGCAAAGCACTTTGGCCCGGCAGACGTGTGGGTGTGTGGCCTTCAGAGCAAGATGACAGGGCAGTGTTACCCCAGCCCCCAGCTCCTAAAAGCATGTGTGGGCTGGGTGTTGCAGAAGACGCAGTGGCTTCCTGGGGGCCTAGGAACTTACACATCGGTGTAGAAGGGCCACGTCCGAATGCCAGAAACTACCCCGGCTGTACTGTGCAGGTCGCGCCTTCTGCAGCCCCTTCTCTGCGTACTGCAGAGGTGCGTCCAGGCTCCCTACCCGCCCAGCTCACAGCACTCACCTGCTATCTGCCGCTCCCACAGCCACTCATCCTCAGGCTTCTCTCTGCTCCACGAATGAGTAAAGCGCTGGCTTGGCCCAGGGGAGAGGCCTTTGTTATGATTTGCTCCCACCCTAGCTGCACTTAGGGCCCCTGGGCTCCCCATCCTACCACTGTGCCCCACTGTCCCTGTTCTTGCCATGGGTTGTACTGAAAATGATAGATGAGTATTAACTCACCAGGATTCCAGTACTTTCCTTTGGGATTACAAATACAAACTTGCCGGGGCCACCCTGACGACCATCAACGCTCTGTACAGCGCGGAACAGCTCAGTGCTCAAGAAACTGAGTGAATATTGGTGCCAGCCCTCGAGACGACGAAGACCAGGGATTGGCGGTAGCGATCAGGGGGAAGAGATCGCTTTTGACGGCTGTAAATGCGAGCGCCCTTTGGACAGAGGAAGGGAGATGTCAAGAGCGGAGTCGGCTCCACAGAGCCCAGGGGCCAGGGGGAGAGGTAGGTGAGAGACAGATGTGAGGATCGTCGGGTGAGTGGTGTCCGGCCTTGGACTGGACAGAGCGTAGCAGCACACAGGGAGTGCAGGACGGGCTCAGCACAGCCAGCACTGAGCGTGTGGCTTGTCCGCCCAGGCGCCAGTGTGGCTGAGTCCATAGTTATTTAGGGTGTGGACTCTTCTAAATGTCCCAGACCCGGCCAAAAGTCCCCAGGGGGAAATTCTGCTCTCAGTAGGGATTTCCATGCAGGACAGATGTAGCTACACCCGTAAAAGAACACAGGAAGGAGAGGTCCAGCGGAGAGGGAGGCTGGGAGGCTGCCCCAGGAGGATGGCACCGAGTGCAGAGGTAGGTGGGGCAGGGCGGGGAAGACTGGGATTTAGCTTCCATGGCAATGGGCAAAATTAATGCAAAAAGAGCATTTCGTTTCACCAACATACAGAGATGAGAGGCTTTATGCAGTTGGTCTGGGGACGCTGATGTGTGTGAGACTAGTGAGCAATTATCTACTAAAGAGGACAGGAGACGGGGCTGTAGTATCTCATGCATATGTCTAGCTCCTTGGCAGGCAGAGGCTGGAGAAAACGTTCCTCATCTAAGAACTCAAATCACAAAAACACAAAGAGAAGGGGATTAATATTTTTCAGAAAACACAATGTCATATTTATTCTACTTTCAGCAATTTATTAAATTCCCTGCTACAGTAATTACAGCCACGCATTGTTAGGGAGGATAAACACTAGAGAAAGTTATTACTGTCAGAGACGATTATTAAAACCACAAAATTTTGCCTACAGTCTAACATAAGCAAAAAAGAAAGTTATTAAAACTCAGTTTTAGGAGCCTGCTTGTGTCCTTGGGCTGGGTTCTGAAGCAGAGTAGGAAATGGATACTCTGATAGTTTTCCTTTACATTGCTTTTTATTAACAGCGCATCTTGTCCCCACCCATTAATCTTTGCAAATTTTTCCCCTTTTCTGAATGCAGACTGACTTTGCACGGCCTGTTCTTGTGGCACCTCGCTGCACGAAGCGTTTCTTAATCTGTTCTGCACGGTGTGCCTCTCTAAGAAGGCGGCTCCACACTAGAGCTGCCGAGGTGCTCCACACTGCAGAACGCTTGGGAGAGAGAATGCGCGATTGCCATAGTGACTGGGTGCTTGCTCGGCCTGCCTGCCTGCCTGCCTGCCTGCCTGCCTGCCTGCCTGCCTGCCTGTCTGCCGGTCTTTCTTCTCTCTCCTCTCTCTGTTTCTGTCTTTCTCTGTATGTCTCTGTCTCACTGTTTGTCTGTCAGTCCATCTGTCTGTCTCTTTCTCTTTCTCTACTTCTCTGTGCTGCCTCTGTCTGTCTCTCTGTCTGCTTCTGTGTCTATCTGTTGTCTGTGTCTCTGTCTGTCTCTCTGTCCATCTGTGTCTATATGTCTGTCTGTTTCTCTGTCTGCCTGTCTGTCTGTTTGTCTATCTCTGTTTCTATCTGTGTGTGTGTCTCTCTCTCTCTGTCTCTGTCTGCCTATCTGTCTGTCTATGTCTCTGTCTGTCTGTCTGTCTGTCTGTCTGTCTCTCTCTCTGTGTCTCTATTTCTCTCTGTCTCTGTCTGTGTCTGTCTCTGTATCTGTCTCTCTGCCTCTCTCCATCTCTCTGCCTCAGTGTTTCTCTCTGTCTGTCTCCCTGCCCCTCCCCCTTCCTGCTCCCCTTCACTTCCTTCCTTCCCTTCTTCCTCCTTTGGTCTCTCTCAGCCAGGACATATCTCTCAGCAATGGTCCCAGCCTGAGGTCTCCTGCTGGCGTGCCTGCCTTTTCAGACCTGCCTGTCCCCTGCAGACAAGGGACATCCTGCTGCACAATCCTGAGTTTCTCCAGGCCTCTGCTTGACCAGGAGTAGTGAGCTACCTTCAGGGAATCAAATTCCCTCCCAGGGGAGCAACACGAGCCTGTGCATTCATCCAGCTGACCAAGTAAAATAAAATCTGTGTTAGCCAAAACTGCAGCCTTTAGTTCAGTGAACAACGCCCTGTACTTCAGTAAATCCCTGAACCTGAAACCATGGCTTTTCTGGCTGCTGCTGTGATAGCGAGGTCCCCTGGATCAGCGGGGATGCTGACGAGGGTCTGCTCCTGCCGCTGACCACCTGGGTGCATCAGGGAGGCACCCAGACTCTGCAGCCTGGCCTTGCTCCACCGGAAGAACAGGGCTTGGGCAGTGGCAGGGAAGGCTGTCGGTTCTTGCGCGGGGGTGACTTGAGCCTTATCCACACAGCTCAACACTGGAGTATTGCTCAAAACTTTCTGCCCAACAGTGGACATTCTAATAACAATTTTTACATTTCCATTGCAAATTCAGGCCTTATAGAAAAATTTTCTAGGAAAGTGGGGTGCACATTTATTTAAAAACATGGTGGTTCATCACCAAATTCAACTTACACAGTCAGCCACAACCAGGAACTACTAGAACATGAGAGATGCCTCAGACAGAAAATAAGTGGGCAGACCCAAGTCCGTTTACTCTATGGATTTAAAATACCTGATAAGGGCCACGTGCTGAAGAGGGAGAAACTCTAATAACGCTAGCTCATTCTTCCCCCTGGACTCTACAGAAAGCGGATCCTGAGTAACGTTGCCTTCACTTTCCTGGGGAATTGCTTTTCCTCTGAGAATTATATTTCCAAATTAAAGATGCTTTTCCTCCCACTGCTTCTGGATAACTGAAAGAAATGGGAAAGTTGGAGATTACTGTGCCCTACTCGCAGCCCAAATCCTCGTTTATTTATCTCCCTGGCTCTTTCTGCTTGATTTCATGTCTAATAAAAATGAATAGTGGTGCATGCCTTTGGGGCCACTGATCAGTTTAATTTTTCAGTTAATAACTGGGTGATTTGTCGCATGAAAATGTTGGCACTCTGGATGCCGCGTGTGTTTCCCAAGGTTTTGTCAGAGAACCCTGCTGTGGATACGCATCGGAAAGCCACCAGGAGCAGAGCACACTCTCCTGAGAGTGCCGGTTTGGTTGGTCCCCAAGTGTCCTCAGGCCCAGAAAGCCTGTGTGTTTCTGGTCCCTCCAATGCAGATGGCGGAGCAAAAGTGCTCCCTGAACTAAACACAAGGTGAAAAGACGAAGCAAGCAGACTATCATCGACAAGCCATGGCAGGGTGAAATGGCCTAGCCTACGTACAGCTGGGGTCCAGAAAACGGGGCTGACAAACTGCGTGTCTGCATATTTCAGAAACAAGGGTCACAATACTGTCAACTCAGGTAAGGAACATCAAGACACAGGTTCCAGAAGCTAAGCGCACCCTGAGCTGAGAAACATGAGCAAGTCTGAACCAAAACATGCCGAGCCACATGACGAGCCCAGCAGCAGGAAGGAGACCCTCGTCCAGGATCCCAAACTGAAGAATGGCATCAGGGTCTCCTAAGACATCGCCCCAAAGACGGATGGCTGTCACTGTTCACATTTTTAAAAATTGTATGTGTTTGGGACAGGGTCTCACTAGGCAGCATGTACTCGTAGTGATCCTCCTGTTTTCAGCTTCCCCAGTGCTGTGATTACGGGCGCACTACCATGGCTGGACTCAGTCACCAGCTCATCATGTTTGGGGCTGGGGCCGGCGCCGCATGTAGTGCTGGGGATCAGCCCCTGCGCTTGCTGAGCAGCCACTCAGTCCTCTGAGCCATCTTGGTGGCCCTTGTTCACATTTTAAAGAGAAAGTGAACTTTTCGTCACTGATTTCTGTTCTGACTCAATCACTCGCCACTTAAGAGTGCCCCAGGAGCCGCAGGAGCCTCGCCTGGGCCACACACTTGTCTGTAGACCAGGCAGCTCTGCCAGGCAGGTGTCGCTTCAGCCAGCTCATTGTTTTGGCACGGGGGTACGAGTGCATCTGCTGAGTTGTTATATACGGGCGAGGTTTGCTCACTTCTGATGCAGAGCATTGCCTTTGTCTTTGATGTTAATTCTATTGAAATGTAGTAAGTTCTGGTTAGTTTCCTTTAATAATTTGTGTTGACTCATGAAAAGAAAGCTGTAATTTTGCACTACAATCTATATGATAAACTCAGTGGAAGTACATTAGATATTATTTTTATACTTCTGCAGAACACAGTTATATTCTTTTAGAACATGAAACAGAATGGTTTGGGACACTGAGACCTCAGGAAGGAAGTGTCAAAAGATCTTTCACAGATAACACTGGAAAGGAGAGAAATACTAGCATATCAGAGAAACAAATATGGAAAAACAGAAACTACATCATTTTGCTGTCAAATATTCACTATACAGAATTGATAGAACGTGAAGAAATCATCCTAAAGATATTCTGCTAATTGTCCGTGATGATAGTGATCCTGTGGGTGGCGTTGACAGAGCTGAGCAACGTTCGCCAAGCTGTCCTGTGATGAGAAAGGAGGAAGAGTATTGCTAAATTATTTACGCACCTTTTGCAAGAAATGGTTATATGTATTTACTTTTGATATGGAACCGTAGTTATTGTCTTTAAATTGAAAAAATCTGAGCAAAGTAAGATTATATAGCCCCATGGTTTAAAAGACACAGAAAATTAAGAGATTTACAATGAGATGCAAGAGATTTTTTAAGAAGTTTTTTTTTTGTTTTTTTTGAAAAGGAAATCATACACTTCTTTAGTACCTTGAGAACTAAATAAAATGTGAGTAAAAATATTGGAGACTGTCGACGCAATTTGTAAACATCTTGCAAAAACCATTGACTGAAGAGCAAAATGAGATACACTTAGCCGCACCTTTCAGTATGCCTGGTACATTCAACACAAAGACAAAAGACATGTATTATATAAAAACTAAATTTCTCATTAATTTTTGAGGAACAAAATATATTTCATACTTTAATTTCAGCAGAAGGAGTTACATTCAGAAAAAGCAGTAAACAGATCTCTCTACTACATCAGGTATTCATTTTAGGGACTATATCAAAAAATATGCTTGTTAAGAAAAGAACTTAAACTTAAAATAAAAATACAACTACCATATATAAAAATAAAAATATGCTAATCATCTTCTTTGTACGTGGTTACACACCTTTTAGATCAAACAATATGGAGCCCATTTGCTATTTATTCAAAATAAGGGGTTCAAAAAGTCGCTTACAATTTTATATTAGGTCTAATAAATGAAATAATTAAAAATATGAGATGGCCAATCACCAATCACATTTCCACCACTGCATTTAGTGACTGGACACTTCATTGAAACCGTGTCACCCAGAGAGAAAAAGGAGAGGCCAGCTCAGCGTACAAAGGGTGTTGTTCCCAGAAGACAATAGTGCAAAAGGTGCTCAGAAAGAGATCAGACACCACTGGCTGGATTTTAACACGGTGCTGTGTATTGGTCATTTTGAGATACACTATATGCAAGGGGCTAGGGAGATCGCTCAGTAGAATAAGCGCTTGCCTGGCAAGGGCTTAAGTTCAATCCTTGGTTCCACGTAGAAAATCATTGAATAAATTTGATTAAACTTTTGTTTTACATTTTGTGTTATATTACCTCATAAAAATTAACAAAATATTGGGCCAGTGAGATAGTGCATGCATGGCAAGTGGAAGGTCATGAGTTCAAACTCTGGTCCCACAAAAAAAAATGTATATATATATTTATATATGATATATATAATATATATCAGATATGTATATATAACAAAAAATAAACAATTTTTGGCCAGCCTACATTTAAGTAGTTGGATGGGTTAGAGCGGAGAGTTAAGGCTGATGCGGCGGGTCACTTGGGGTGCTCCTCCCAGAACCCTCTGCGTCCTGGCTGCTGAGATGGGGAGCTGTACCCCTGCCCAGCACCTCTCTTCTGAGGCTTCTGCCAGGAGCCACTGATCATGCGAGAACTGACACTGTAAAGTGCAAGCCAGAATCTGCCCCAAGCTGAGAGTGCTGAGCGCTTCATCCCCGCATCTGTGCCCGGCTGTGCAGAAGGCGGCTGGGGCACTAGGACGCTGGGGAGCTGGCTTCCATGCGACGGCATTCAGCAGCAGTCAGGGGGTCTTTGTCACACCTCAGTCCTCACAGAACAGCTGCTCCATGGGGTGAGAAGGTGGGAGGCAAGGAAACGTGTCCTGAGGGGGTTAACAGCAACAGCTCCTTTATTGTAGTGACTTTTTGTTTATTTCAGGCATAGTTTTAACCGTTCTTTGTAGCAAGTAAAACTACAGAAAAAAGGTAACTGGTCATTGGGAAATACAATTTAAAATCAGCATCAGCTATCACCACACACCCGCTAGAATGCCGGGGACAGGATGTGCAAGGACTGCTGGGGAAACCTGGGGCACCTGCTGGTACCAAGCAGCTCTACCTGCAGGCATTTACCTGGAGAGAGAGGGAAATAGGGGGAGAAAGGGGGAGGGAGGGAAGGAGGGAGAGGTGAGGGAGGGGGAGGAAGAGAGGAAG
>PVJA010003786.1:80231-91990 GCA_004027025.1 Myocastor coypus | reverse complement strand
CACCATCATCACCATCATCACCATCACCATCATCACCATCACCATCATCACCATCATCATCGCCATCATCACCATCATCATCATCACCATCACCATCATCACCACCACCACCATCATCATCATCACCATCACCATCATCACCATCATCATCATCATCATCATCATCATCATCACCATCATCCATGTAGTCCTCATGAAAACACATGGAGCAGGTGCTTTTTTGCTTCCTACTTTAGAGATGAAGCAGTTGAGGTACAGAGAGGATAAGTTTCTTCTCTATATAGCATGGCTGTTAAAAGGGGAACCATGAATCAACCAGGAAATTAGAACCACTTCCCGTGCATTACTACAGTACACTGTATTTGACCATCGCTTTTATGGGAAATCCTGGCGATCCAGCCTAGGTCTTCGTGCCTGCTAAGCAAGTGCTCTACCACTGAGAGGTAGAGGGCAGAGTGCTCCTCAGCCCTTTCACATGTTTCTGTACTGATATTTGCCACAGAAACACTCGCAGGTCTGAATGGAGAATGACATGTAAAGTATTAGGCACTTGACATTAACTTTTAGAATACGGACATCCTTTGCCCAGTTTCAAAAATGATTACATTGATGTGCGTATTTCTGTCTTTGAAGCAGTTGTCATATAAGAATGGTCATATAGCTGGGCTGGCTGATTGTGATGGCTTGTCCACAGTCACCTAACACCTATTGACCTAAACGGGTCAATCATAGCTCTTGAATTAAAGTACATAAAGGATAATGAGGAAAAAGTTATATGACTAAATGTGTACTTTTGCAAAAATTACACCCATATGATTTATATCTTTTTAGGAACCCATTTCTTTTAAAATAAAAGTATAAAACAATTTTAAACATTACAGGAAAAAATATAGAATAGAAAGTATAAGAGGCCTAGAATTCTAAAACCAACTGATCTTCTGCTTATAGTTTAGAGAATAACCATCCTCAGAAATAATGCTCCTCATGGAGCGTGATTCATGTGGGTACAGGGCTGGGCTGCCAGTAACCACCATTCCTGTCCATTGAACTGTATGCCAGGAGAAAAGGAGGTCAACATCAATAAAAGTAAGCAAACAAAAGTCAGAAAATAGGCATATCTTTGAAAAGCGAGAACGCTAGCTAGTGAGAGAGGGAATGAGAACATGAGAGTGAGCTCCGGTGAGCTGTTTGAGGTCCTTGAGCTCCCTGGACTGGAAGTCTCACTCTTGGTCTGTCCAGCCATTCAAGCCATCAGTTTCCATCAGGGGGTTCACGTTGGTGTTTTGCTCTTTCCAACTGAATGGAATCATAGAACGGGTACTAGAAATAGGCCATGGCAAGGACACACGCGCACATGAAGAGTTGGTTGAGTATAAATGTGGCCCTGGATGGTGAGCACTCTCCTATGCAGTGCAAGGAAGCTGACATCCCTGTCATGTTTTCTGAAACGTATAGCTTAATGGTCACCTCTTGTTTCTTTAGGCTAAGATCAGGTGCCTGCTGAGATGAGCGCTTTAGGGGAATCATCAAAATTTCAGAATGTTGTCTGCTTCTTCTATGTCTTTCAAGAAAAGAGAAAGCATTGGTATAAATTGGTCCCTCTGAAAGCAGGAAGAAAATAATATATAACTTCATCAAGAGACACTTTCCTCCTGTTTGGATGTGAGAATAATTTAGGACTACTGTGGTTTGGATAATCAGACAGCACGTGGAACTGCAAAAGCTAATACCCACGCCTGAGCTAAGTTAACGTAGCAGAAAGTAGGAGGTAGGAGACAGAAGAAGATGCGATTGGGGCTTAGGAGGAATTGGGGGAAGTCTGAACCTTTAAGCCCTTGCCTGAACTATCCTACTGAGAACTTGCTTGTGGTGAAGAAAATAATTCATTCCATAATAAAGAGCCAATCAATAGGATTCAGCATAGACATAAGGCTAGATTAGTTCCGGCTCAACATCTCCGTCTGCATAATTAAGAAGTCTTACCTGAGGGCTAAGACCGAATGTTAAGGAACAAATATAGAAAGAATCTGGCCCATAACCCAGGACATGGCTTTCTGGCATTGTTCACCTGCAGAAGTATGCTCAAAGAGTAGATGCCTGGGGTTTTAAAGAAACCCTCGTCTGAGATGGCCAGAAAAATGCCAACCCTAGGAAACTTGGGGTTGCTGGGTTTCTAAGGCAACAAGATAAAAAGGAAGAAGGATGCCAAGGGATAGAACTTGCAGAAGGGATGCCCTCATTGCATGTGTTTCAGGCACAGCATTGGAGAATAATCAGATTTGGGGATCTTTCTGCAGAACAGAGCCTGAAGGGATAAAATGCTGCCATTGTCAAGGTGGCACAGACGTTAGGTGTGGACACTTTTGTATTTACATGGGTGGAGGTGTGACTATTTGGTAAGCAGTTAGGGCAGGATGTAGTGGACACCTATATGTATATCAGCCCTGTGCTGTCTATGAAGGAACAATCTCTCTTCCATCTCACTGGATACTTGTGGGATTATTCATCACAGTACATCTCCTGGCTGTCCCAGCAGCGAGTGACTCAGGCCGGACCAACAATGGCCCAGCTCCTTGGCCATGACGAATGACATCATACAAATGCACATGACCAGGAGATTTCGATGAAGTGTTAAGTGTCATAGAGGCAAGGTGTCTACCTCCCATTTGAATTGTATACAGATGTGAACTTGTCGTTCTTTCCTTGCTCATGTTTCCTGGGATTGGGGAAAGTACACAAAATATACTCCTTGGAAGAGTGGAAGAGGATGACAGGGCGCCGCAAGAGTGAAGTGAGGGAGGATGGGGAGAAAGAGAGAAAGGGAGAATGATATTAGTTGGGCCCTGACCCTAAACATCCTTCGGAGGTTTGGTGAGCAAATATGTTCACTTAGTGCCGCATAAGCTACCATGTGTTTTCTTTCACTTGAAGTAAGAATCATAAAGACTTGGTATAAAACCCTGAGTTACAGTGTCTGCTGCTCAAAATTTTGCACCTTTTGCTTAATTTCTTTCCAAGATAAAATAATGTGTTCCAATAACGTAAGAAAACTCTGAGGTATTCCTGATTTCCTATCTTCTATGCAATTTATTATCTGTTCTAATGCTTGAAGAGTTTTACAATTTGTGTTTATAGTAAAACACTTAGTTGTGGGTAAGTTCATGTATTCTATTCTATTCTATTCTATTCTATTCTATTCTATTCTATTCTATTCTATTCTATTCTATTCTACTCTACTCTACTCTATGTATGTATGTATGTATCTATCTATCTATCTATCTTCCTACCTACCTATCATCTACTCTTCTCTGAAACATTATACTTCTGAAACTCGAGCTATAATTTTCTAATTCATAATGTTTTTCAGTTATGTCTTTGATTATAGTTTTTATTCCACTTACCTTGTTTTCTTTTATTTGAAAATATATATGTTGGATCCTTATAAGTTGCAAAAGGTGGAAAACACTTTGAAGACTATCAGCCGACAACTTAAAGAGCTTCAGCTAGTGAAGAAAAATTAACTACCCAGCTTCTGGGCTGGGACATACCTTTCACTAGCATAGTTCCATGAACTTGAAAATGTCTTCATTTCTGAGATGCTATATTCTTATATTTCAGCTCCTTCAAACTGGCAAACATTTTAAGAGAAAATTTAGATGCTGGATGCCATGGAGTGCTAGAAATCTCTTTTTGACCCAAGGCCAGGTGAGAGCTTGGCATACCTTGTGTTGCCAAGAGACACTCAGTTGACTCAGGAGCCAGCATTCCTGAGCATCTTTTATTTGTCAGAGGCTGTACTTGGTAGACTCTAAAGTTGAAGAAGATACTGCTCTAATTCACAAAGATCCAACCATCCAGTTGGGTAGTTCATGTAAAACAATGAACTATAAGTGACTGGTGCATGATGTACATGTGCAGTGTGTATCGGGAGAAGACCACACAGGGGAAGTCTGGGCATTTGTGTTAAGTGCTGTAAAGTCAGCAACAGTTTATCAACTAGATGACGAAGGGGCACCGGTGTGTTGTTCTGTTTATCTCTGGCCTGTTTATCTCTTGTAACTGGGGCTCAGCCTACATATTTACAGCTTGTTTTAGAATTTTACACCACTGCTGTTAAATTTCATAGTGTCTTCTACTGACTAACAGATCTGCATGTGTAGAATTACATGGCAGCTGTGCCTCTCTCTGGGACAGTTTAAGTTCCTTCTCTGTACTGAGAATGGGGCTGCTGCTGTGTTCTTATACATTTTAATTTGCTTTATTATCATATAATATGTATTAATTGTATTAATATGATAATATGTATATGTATTATCATATAATATGTATGCAATTTTGAAGAAGTAATTATTTACATAAGCGGAAAGTGGGAAAGTTTAACAGGATATGCTCGTCTAAACTTTCTGTGTCTACTACTGTTTTATAGCTAAGAAGACGAGCCAGTTAAATAGAAACTGACGAGAAAGAATAACAATGATAATTGAATAGCACAGTACTGGTAGTTTACAAGACATTTTCATAAACAGCATGACATTTCATGTTCACAAAATCTTCTGAGTCTAATATAATTATTATACCCTATTTGTTAGTGCAGAAATCAAATTTTAGCAATGCCAAGTTATTTGTATAAAAATATCATATTAAATCTCTGGATTTTCTATTCAGCACTTTCCCTACTACACAATAACACTTCACTGCTTTGTGTTTGTTTAACTGAGTTCTACTTAAAAATGCAGTCTAAACTAGCAATCTTTTTTTTTTTTTTTTAGAAGTAAACTTTATCAGATGGTATCTAGCACTTATATTTCATATAATCCATTTCACAAGTGATAACTTCCCATAATGCACTGCTTTGTAGTACTGTCTAGTTGGCTTTTCTGTGATTGTATTGTCTGAGGAAAAATACTTGTCTCTGCTCAAAATCTAGGAAATTCCTTTTGCTCCCCCTTTTCGGTGACTTGTCTGAAGTTCACCCAGCTGTCAGCTCTTTCCTGTCTGTCTCTGGCAGGCTGCCAGATTTCATTCATCATGCCTCGGGCTCTTCTCTTCAGCCACTCTGGTGGAATTTCCACAAAAAATGTTATCAACAGTCTGTTGCCATGTCAGTAGCCTCTGCCTCTAATGCTTTCTTTTAAAAATAACAGTTGGACTCTGTCTTAGTGTACTTCCTGTTTGTATAACAGAACACTTGTGATTAAGTCATTTACAAGAAAAAGATTGGAAACCCAAGATTTCATTCAAGTGTGGAAAGAGTCCATTTGTGAAGGCTTCTCTCCCATGACCCCAACACGAAGCCCACCTCCTTGTACTGCCCTACGAAAGAATTAGACTCAATGTGAATTTGCACAGCAAAATATATGCAAATGGTAGCAGCCTTGGTTTTATAGCCTGGGCCATTGCACCTTTCTTCCATGAATGGCCAGGGTTTTCTTGTGTATTTAGTAAAAACAGATCATAAGCAGTGAAAGACACTTCTACTCTTTAGTGACATAGTTCTATTGCTTGCTATATCCCGTGCTCCTTCAGCTCCCACTAGATCCCTAAGAGAAGTGGAGTGGTGTCAGTTATCTACCACAGGCTGCTGAGACAGGGTTCCCTCTTTGAGGCCTAACCAAGCCTTGGGTCATTGTGGACAAAGCTTCATGGGCCTCATCTGCAAAATGGGACCTCACTGCGCAGATCTATCTGGTGAAACTGAGCAGATAAAATTAGACGAGAGTGTAAATTGCCTAGAACAGTGCTAGGCTCATAACGTTAAGTTTTGAATTTGCCATTCCTATAAATAACTCCTTAACTCAAGTTTCTTTTTGCCACTATGTGAACCAAGCAGTAGAATGTCTCAAATTCACCAAAGTTCTCCCTCTCTTGAAATAAGATAAGGCAGATGGTTTGTTTCTGCCTCAGTTCTATATTTCTTGATCAACTTGATCCAATTCTCTCTTCCTAAATATTGTTTGCCTATTCTTCTTAAGAATTTTAGTTACAACTGAAATTTTTATTTTTTTGTTTTTTTTTTTTTCATTTTCTTTTTTTTTTCAACTGAAATTTTTAGACTGGAGCAAATAATCTCTTTGGGTTATTCCTTGGATATATTTAGTCACTTTGTATTCTCACAGAAGTTTACTAATTCCATATATCATCTTTTTAAATTTTTTTTGAAAATATATTTAGTACAGGATCTACAGGGTCTCACTACACAGATCAGACTTGTAGTGATCCTCCTGTTTTCAGCCTCCCCATGTGCTGGGATTACAGGTGCATGCCACCACGCCCAGTATGCCATATGGAATCTTATTAACCAATTCCCAAGAAGCAAATATTGACTGAGGTTATAGAAAAACTGGTGCCTGTCACTTTATAGCTAAATTGTATGATTATTTTTTCTTTTCTAAGTTCTTAGAAAATGTAACCAAAGAAGTATTTTTCAGTATTTCTTCTTCTTATTTACAATAATTTATAAACTGATTGATGACTTTGTTTTACCACCTTCAGTTGAAGGGCAGTCAAGTTCTCCCAAATCTAAGGCTGCCTGTTCCACTCAGGATATGCACTATTTAGCAAGCACTTATTGATAACAGAAACTGTCAGTAAATCCTAGGATTCAAGAACACTAATACAGACAAGAGATTGCTCATCCTTCAGAAATGGCACAATAAGTAAATTGTCCCTTTATTTTTTAAAAGCTACTCGTATCTTCTTATTTTTATAGTTAGGAAACTTAGCTTATTATACAAGTGAGTACATAGTCCTGTATCCCAGGATTATCCTAGTGTCTATAGGAAGATAGGAAAATTAATTGCCCGAAGAAGCCGTTTGTGACTTGGGTATCGTTCACCTAATACGGGCATGTGTTTATTTTGGAAGATGCCTTGCTTCGAGTTAGGACACTACGGTGATGTTTGAGGGTGGACTATGTACTTCGTGTTTGGCTACCATAATTGCTACAGATTGTCTCTGTTAGAGATACGCAGTCAGAAGTGCTTTGACAGTTAAATGGAACAGTGAAAAGGAAAACAGAATCTTAAGAAATCTTCTAAGACAGTAATAGCCCCCATCTGGAATTTTCCTCTCTTTTGGAAGAGCCTGTGCAGTTAATTAGACTGTAGCAGGACCAGAGGGAACTCAGTCCACATGATGCAAGTTGAAGGTTACTCCAAGCCTGTCTCATACTGTTTTTCCCTTTGAGGGAAAAATTAGCCTTTGAGTTGAGGCACGGAAAGGTTTCTTGTCAAAATAAAAATATTTGGTTGCAGAATTTTACAGCACAAGGGATGCTACAGAGCACTGTATCACAGAGGTTCTCAAGCCTTTCAAGTTAAGAATCTCTTTTCAGCCTCAGCATGCCTTGGGTCCCCACAGAGAGTTGCTCAAATTGGTAGCATTCATGGGTTGAGAGAGCACATAGTGCCACTATGGGTTGACTAATCTTTTTACACAAAATTGCACTGTGTTAATTAGAATAGGAATTACATGTATTTAAAACAAATAGCTCTGCCTGCATCTGTAGCCTGCTAGATATACAATGTAGATTGGGAAATCCATGGAAGTAGAGTCTCTGAGCCCTCTGTCTTGAGACTATGGGGTTAGTCCAGTAATGGTGAACCCTTCAGAGTCAAGTGCCCCGGCTGCAAGTCCTGACCCACTTATTTGTCACGAAGTGCCAGCACTGCTATGGAGCCTGAATACTGTTTGTTTTTAGTTTAATAAAAGGAGCTCATATATTAATTTCTTTTGTATTTAAGGAAAGACATGGGAACAGAACTTTCAATGCTATCAACAGCTTTTTATGGAAAGGTAAAAGGTTGCATTTGGCATGCTTTTGCACAACTAACGTGATCTTTGCTGCTGTATAATGGCTGACGATTTTCCAAGCCTTGGCTGGGGCAGCTTGGCTCATATGCCAAAAGAGGGTTCCCAGTATCTGCTGTGGCATGGATGCCCAGGTTACCACACTGGTCTAATCTGCTCTTATATTTTAACAGATGAATTAAATGTGGCTCATGGATACTAAGCGACTTTATAAGGTCACAACCTACTGGTTGCAGAAGCCACATTGTTGAGACTTTTCCCATTGTTACCATAGCAGTGTTCAGCTCTCCTGAAGTTTTGTTATTCATCCAGATGAACAGAGAGAAGTGTCATAAATGAAGCAGCTCAGAGGACTCTTAGGTGAATTTTGTACATGGGGGGACATGATCTTAGCTTTAACAAACAAAACCCTTCCAGTTAATTAGATATACATAATTTTTCTTACTTGGTAATTAATCTTGAGGATTGTAAGGAAGCAGAGACTTCTGTGAGGTACTTTTTAGGTACACAGCAACCTTAAAAAATATTAAATTTCTGGTCCTCTGAAAGGCGGAGAAAAATGTAAAACCCTTAAGGATTATAGATTTCTGGCAATATACAGCATAAAAGTCAGCAAGAATGGACATTTCCAACTTCTGCCAAGTTGGAACAAGCACTTCTGGATGCTGAGCTGAGAAAAGAAATAAGGAAAACCGCCGGCCAAACAATATGTTATAATATTGGCAGACAGAGCAGGAGGAGCATGTGAAAGACATTAAAAACCCATTCAATATTCGAATCACTCAACTCAGCTGGGGAAAGATAAAAAGAACAATTGATATTTCTTGGATATTTTTTATTGTTTAGATACAAGTAAGTGTCTCAAGCATAGCCAGGTCTTCAGCCAGGGTTTCTGTGAATGATGAACACGAGGTTAAATAGGTTGAACTGATTGCAAATCAAATTCACACTCACCCAGGATGAATCAGTTTTGCCAGTAGTGCATTGGTTTGAAAAAACAAAACAAAACAAAACAAAAAAAAACTCCAGGGGTTGAAGAGCTTATTAGTAGGCGTTTGTGCATTGGAATGTCTCTGGAGGGGCTGGGTTGGTGATGGCTGTCAAGAAAATGTGGGTCATCTTGGGTTAGAGCCCAGGTAAGCCCATCTTATTTCTTAGGTGGACACAGTAATCATGAAGGTGCATTTGGTTAGAGCCAATAGTCTCCACAAGATCATGACGTTTATCTGAAC
This sequence comes from Myocastor coypus, assembly GCA_004027025.1. NCBI lineage: Eukaryota > Metazoa > Chordata > Mammalia > Rodentia > Myocastoridae > Myocastor > Myocastor coypus. Next base: position 82,949 of record PVJA010003786.1, on the reverse strand, counting down.
ATTATTCCTTGTGTCAGCTGTTCCATAGATAAAGGATCTATCTTACCTCTAAAGTTTGCAGGGCCAGTGAGATAGCTCAGCAGTCTAAAGCGCCTGCTTCAGGCAAGCTTAGACAACCTCAGGGACCGAGGTTTGATCTCCAGCACCTCATGCCATGCCAGCTGCACCCCCAGGGCAGGCTGAGCCGGCCATAGCAAATAAATAAAGCTAAAAATTAAAAAAAGAAAAAGGAAGTTTGCAGCCTTCATTACACATGATCTGAAACTGAGTTTAAGAAATTTTAGGAAGGACAGGACCAAGCGCACTGAAATCCACTCCCATCATTGAAAGATGTAACTTGGCCTGCATCGTCTTTGGGAGATCACACATCTGCTGCTCTGATGAGCAAGGGGTAGATAAACTATAATCGCTGTGGACATAAGGCTGTGCAAACAGGCCAGAACAAGCTCCATAGCCCCTACAGCTACACAGAAGAAAGCCACAGTCCAGAGAGCACTGCTTTGCGAACAGCTTTCCCTCCTTCTCACTCCCAAGATTCTCAGGGAGCCGCAGGGAAGGAATGGTGGTGTTTACCGTGGAGCACCAATCCTTCTTTTCCCCATTAACTCACCCCATGTGCTGCAGTACTGGCAGCCTTCCTAAGGCGAGCTGGGAAAAGTAGGTTAGGTAACAGGAGCATTTTCACGGCAGGCAGATCTGGTTGCCGTGGTGAAGGCCCTGGGCATGTGCACGGTGGCTTGCCCGCTCCTGGCTGGGGCTCTCTTGTGTTCACCCAGGCATGGCTCACGGGAGGAGCCTAGGAGCCCAAGCTCGCTGGCGGGGCTGAACCGTGAAGCAGAAGAGAACCAGACCATCTCATTCACTGCATTTCCAGGAGGATTAGATCTTAGATAAATAAGAAAGAGAAGCCAGAGAGGAGTTTGGGCACCAGAGGTTGGGGCACTCATGCCAATCGAGAAGAGAATGGAGTGGTATGGGAGAGCAAGAATAATAGGGTGGCTGAGGTCAGGAGGGTGGCAGATTCTGACCTGTTGCCTTGGTGGGAAACTTGAGAGAGCATTATTTAAAATGGATTTTTTTTAGGATGCAGATCTCATGACATTCTGGCTTACAAAAATCTCTCACCCTTCTCCTTTAAGAAAATCAGGGTAGGCTAGGCATGGTGGTGCACACCTATAATCCCAGCACCCAGGAGGCTGAGACAGGAGGATCACTACACTTTTGAAGCCAGCCTGTGCTGCACAGTGAGTTCAAGGCCAGTCTGAACTGCGTAGTGAGACCTTGTTTCAGAAAACAAACACGAAACAATCGCGGTGAAGATCAGCCTTTTGTTCTGCTGAGCTGTGGCAGCCAGGTGCCACACGTGGCTACTAAATTCTTGCCTTTTAATTGGTTCCAAGTGAGAAGGTCAGTAAGTGATTTCCAAAGGCATCCTGCAGGAAAAGGAATGTTAAAGGTCTAGCTCACTGTCTTTTTGTTTTTTCTTTTTTATGTTGAATATGTACTGAAATGGTAATATTTTTGCTATGGTATGGAGGGTCAAAAATAATGCATCAAAATTAGTTTTCTTTTTTTTTTTTTTTTTACTGTTTTAAAATTTTTAGTGGCAAATTTTTGATGACAGGTATATTTCTTACATCATGTATTGTAGTGGGCAGCACTCCTCTGCATCACGCTTGGAAGCCTCCGGACGTTCAGTGTAGGCTTATGCTGGGCTGGTGGCCCTCCTGCGCAGGCTCAGAAGCAAACACCATACCTGAGCATCTGTTTGGCCAAAGCAAAAGGAAAGTCAGGCCAGACGCCCCACAGGGCTGGGGGATGAGGGGAGAGCAGCCTCCCTGCACACCTGCCTCACTTTGCAAAGCAATCTCTATCTACCAGTGGATGTTCTTCCGTCTGGGTATTTGCCAGTGTAGTCGGTGTTGCTATAAGCTTTTGTGTCCAATCTGGATTATTTTTAGAGTAAATTTATAACTGAAAAATTGCTAGGCTCAGTGTATGAGCATTCTTTTTTCATTTTTATTTTTATTTTTTTTACTTTTATTGGTATTATGGCCGGCTCAGCCTGCCCTGGGGGTGAGGCTGGCGCAGCATGTGGTGCTGGGGATCCAACCGCGGTCCCTGGGGTTGCCCAAGCTTGCTTAAGCAGGCGCTTTAGACCACTGAGCCATCTTGCCAACCTGTGTTTTTCGTTTTTAGAACTAACTGTATTGACAAAATTGAAACTCAGTCTGCTTCGGTATCATTATTGACAAAATGCCTACAACTGAGATATTAAATAGGAAAAAGTTTTATAAAAATATTATATAATTCCATTGATTGAATACACTTCTCTGCTGAAATATCTGACACATCTTCATCTGTAGTCTCTTTTTTATTAACTTCATTGAAAATAATTGTATAGTGTATTAAAAATTGTAGACAAATTTTGAAATGTAAAAGATATAAGATATAGGCAGAGTGAAAGTTAGAGAAATATTTCTGAAATGAATACATAGCATGAGATTAATAATAGATTGCACATTATAAATTATTTATAAACTTAAATGAATATAACCATAAAAATGTCTAAAATAAAAATGAAGAATTTACAGATCAGTCATGTAATAGTTCATTTTGTGCCAAAGTCAAGAAATTTATATTCATATAATTAGAATTGTCAAAGTACAAAGGGGTATGCAATAAGTATTTTTTTTTTTTTTTTTTTTTTTTTTTTTT
>PVJA010003786.1:16673-72172 GCA_004027025.1 Myocastor coypus | reverse complement strand
ATTACTTCAGCAGCTTTCATTAGCTGTCTGCTTGGTCCTTGCTCTGATTGCATCTTGCAGCTTTCTTTCCTTGCTTGTCCTTGCCTAAAAATAAGTCAGCATCACATGGTCTTCTTTAGAATAATATTATTGAATCATAAAACAGTATTTAGAAGCAGGCCTTTGGCTCCTTATATATCATTGTCCCATAGTCCCTTTAAGGAAATATCGTAACAAGTGTCCAAGCTCTGAGGCACATTGTGTCAAACCAGAATATCTGGATGGGTTAGAATAACTGCGTGGGAGTGAAAGGACAGTGTGAGAGATATTGAGCCCACCATCCCAAGGCAGATGAAGGATCAGCAAGATAGCTCAGTGGTCTACAGCGCCTGCTCAGGCCAGTACAGGGACCACAGTTTGATCCTTGGCACCACATGCTGCACCAGCTCCACCCCCAGGGTGGGCTGAGCCAGTTACAAAAAAAAAAAAAAAAAAAAAAAAAAGCAGCCGAAATTCTCAAAGGCAGGTGATTTTCTTCACAACATGATCTCTAAGAATGGGGAGCGAAGGCTGTATAGCACAGAGATCATTTTTTAAAAAAATTCTCACTGTATATCCCACACTTAATTGGTGGGCCCCTGTTTTCTATGACAGTTGAGTCACAGTAGTTTTGAATCTTCTCACAATTAAGTCCTAAGACTTGGGAATGATGGAAGATTTTACAAGGAGGAGAGAGGAGGCTCACGGAAAATCAGAGGCCAAGGCTCTTGAGGCCCGCTGGGTGGTGAGTGCAGGTACAGCACTCAGTCGTGTTCTGCGCAGCAAGTAGCCTCTGTGGTCTGATTCGGACGCTTCTTTCCTGATACAAAATCATGTAAGGCTCTTAGCAAGAAAGGAAGGTCTGATTGAAATATACCTTAAATGCTTCTATGTTTGAAAGTTTATTACAGTAAAAGACACATTGCCATTGACCCCCACTGCTTGGGACACGCGTATCCCATCGTTCTTGACCCTTTCTGAGGTGCTTCTGGAAGAGTCTTTCATGGGTGTCTGCAGCTGTGCTTCTGTGCTGCCTTTTCCTGTGGTGCTTGCCCTTTGGGGGATATCACCCATACTCAGGGCATGGTACCATTAATCCCAGCATCACATCCTAGGTCCAGCCGATGCCAGAATGGTCACCTGAGAATGCCTAAAGTTTTGGGGGTGGTGGTAGGGGGGGTTGTCTGGATACAAGCCATAACAGTGTCTCTTACTGTAACACATTTTAAAACAATTATACATTCTCTGTATATTTTGATCATTTTACAAACTTTATCAGGCCTCATCCCTGATACAATGATACAAACTCTTCCAGTGAAGTTCTGATATAGCTGCCGTCAGGAGGTTTAGGAAATGCAAATTTAAAGTGTCAGAGAAGAGCCCCTTTGTGGGAGATGGGTTTTAGGATGTGTCTCCAGCTCACATGATACCTATCAACAAAACTCCCAACTCATTGGTAAGGCCTTGACATTTGTATTGAAGCTATGCGGTTCCTACATCCTGGCCTTGAAGAGAGCCAGGCTGACCTGATCAGGTTCTCTCCCTCAGTAAATTAGATAGTATTTAGAGACAGCTGGTCTCTCTCTAAAACATTAACTCATGGTGGGCCCCAGTGTGCAGGCACATGCATGTCTTTGGCAGGAGACCCACCAGGATCCATGAGACCCAGAACACCCACTTTGGGTACACAGAGTAATCAGTGAGACCAGCAATGTGGAAGTATCAGAAGCAGTAATGAGGAGCCAGTGGTTGGGCTCTGGAGAACTCCATGAACAGAAGAGGCATCCCAGCCCCACATCCAGAGGCCAAGCTCAGCTCTACATTCAGCACAATTCTCAAGGCAAACTTGGCTGGAGCATACCGCCCATTTCTGAGAGGTGACACAAACGTGATCACAGAGCTGTAAGCACCAGAGACATTTCACTACTTTCATTCTCCCTTGCTTGTCTGATTGACTAGCCCTTTCCTGTGTGGTAGCAAGGTGTCTTGTTTTGTCTGGTATTTTGTGGTTATTTGTGCTTTTAGATTTTTTTCTTTTTCTCTTCTCTCTCTCTTTGATCTATTTTTTCTTTTCTATTCTCCTCTTTCTTCCTTCTTTTTATTCTGTTGAGGTTTTCTACCAATCTTTTTCATTTTCTTCTTGGTCCTCTTTCTTTCCTCAACTACTTTTGGAATTTAAACTTTCAAATGAGCCAACATTGTGTCTTCCTTTGTGATCACTCCTTCATATTCTATTTCATTCTTTCCCTCCTGTTTTGTCCTCCAGTTTTCCAAAACTTAAGTGGTCATCCTTTGACCTCCAGGTTTGACCCTTATATTTGACCTCATTCATCACTTTATCATGTCCCCTTATCATCTTAACAACTTTCCACCACAGGGCAAATTCGCTCAGTAAGGGGAAAATTATTGTATACAACTATATGTGATTCTGTTATATAACTTTGGAGTTTACTTCTATGGTTGGAGGTAGTAAACTAATGGTTGCCATAGCTTGGCAGTAGTTAAATTATACTGGAAATGATTGCTCTTATTAATTGTATTGCTTTAGCAGGATGTTGTACATGTTATAATAACTTTCTCTCCTTTGTTTTTTTCTTTTTCTCCTTCGTATGACAACACTGTGATTATATAGAATCATAATCACCACCACAAGCCAGAGCCAAAGGATTGGGTACTGATCCAAATAATAACTTTGCTTACTTTACAAATTGGTAAAGTCAGATTTTGAGATAAGCTATAAAGCTATAAAGAACCACCTACACCTAGAGGACTTTCCTGAAGAACAGAAATGTCCTAGGGAAGTCTCAATACTAGTGACAAAGCTATCATAAGTGATTGGCAAGCATCAACATAGAAAACAGAATAAAATAAAGCAAAAATGGAAAATGACAAGATGCAAAGAAAAATTCCATTCCAGACCCCAAGCTGACCCAGAACAAGCCTGTAGCACAATGAAATAGATGAAATTGGAAGTCAAACATGGAAGCATCCTAAAATGGTAGCAATAATGGCAGAAGTTTAAAAAAATGAGTTGGACATGGTGGTACATGCCTGTAATCCCAGCACTTGGGAGGCTGAGGCAGGAGGATCAGTGCAAGTTTAAGACAAATCTGGGCTACAAAGTGAGCTCAAGGCCAGCTTGAACTGAATAGCGAGACCCTGTCTCAAAAGGACAAAAACAAAACAAAACAAACAAACAAACAAATAGAGATGATACAGATAAAAGAAGAGATGAGCTTAGAAAAATGATGGAATTAAAAATTCCCAATGAAGGAAAGAAATAGAACTCATGAAAACAGATCCAAACAGAAATTCAGATTTAAATCTCCCATGAAAGTACATACAGCAGATTGAGTGAAGGAGAGGAAGACAGAATTACAGCTAGTGATTATGAAGAATAACATAAACTAAATTGGGGTCAATGAGAAAGCTGGAGACAGCACGAATGCCATAAAAAAAAAAAAAAAGCTCTTTGCAGAAATAGTGGCAAAAAAAACTTGCCAAATGTGGGTAAAGAATTTAACATATAAATAAATGAAGCATATAGAACTCCAAACAGCAAGAAAGATGAATGAAAAGGAACTATTCAAAAGGGAAGAGAACCTAGGCTGGGAGAAGGGAGAAAAGGACTGGAAGTATATATTTATATATATGCATATATATTATATTATGTATAACATATGTTACATATATTACATAAAACATATGTGCCACATAATATGTTTTTATATACATTATATTATATAGCACAATATAAATTGTCATATATAAATACATATATACTTTTATATATAATTCATATTTATTATATGCTTAATATATATGTATATGTATACACAAAAGATAGTTAAGATAGCTATACTACTAATTTCTATTGGTTCATTAAAAGGAAAGTTTTATGCTTGTGTCATTTGATTAATTTTTCTTGCTGATATCTTCCAACCTGAGCAACTACTGTGCAGAGAATAATAAGCAATGCACTAACCATTGTTACTCCTCTACTATCTTTGTTTTGACATTTTGTATCGTTTTTGTTGTTTTTTTTTTTCCCTTAAAATTAATGAAAAAGGAGATGTATCTCTACCACTTCAAGAACTGGCTCATCCTTACTTTGCCATGTGGGTGAAGCAGCCATGAGAGACGGGCTGCTGCAGGTTGCCTTTCGCTTGAAGCAGCTGAGGTGCTCTCGATGGCTTGCAACCCAAGGCCAAGATGTTCTGGTACTTCAGAAGTCTTCCTGTAACCTGAAGACAAACTGAAGAGCAGGGGAAGTAAAATATTACAAAGATGTGGGGGTGAATACGTACTGATTCCTGGATAAATGTATTTACTATGTATCACAAACGCATACTAACAAAAATAAGAAAGTGAAAAAATAATTGAAGTTAATGGTCCTTCTACTTTCAGAATGCTTTCCTCTGGTAAGGCTCGCATTCCTAATTTAGTATGAGTTATTTTAACACATTACTATGAGCTGTGGGAAGGGGATGAAGAATGGGTAATAGAGGAGGCACAGGCAGCGGAAGACTAGCCCAAGAGTCATGGGAGGGCCACTGGAGACCAACACGAGGGCAGACACTGCATGCAGCCATTCCCAACTTTCTCTCTGTGGCAGGAGCTGTGCGGGCGCTGCTAGTGTAGGTCTACTTACCCCCTGTGACCTAGAACTAACGTGGATCTGAGATGGCATTTAGGGCCCCTGAGAGTCAGGGTTCAGCTGTAAAAAGTCCCTGGTTAGAGTTTTCAAACCAAAGCCTAAAAACATGAATGAGTTATTGCAGGACAGCTCACATGCGCAGTAGAGTTGACTATTGTTTGCTCCCTCAGGCAGTTCCTTGTGTACCTGCCCTAAGCCCTTGTCTTTGTTACCCAGGTGAGCCAAGTGCTTCTTCCTCAGGAACCTGGGAATGGTTTGCTGATGCTTACCTGGGCCTCTTGCCTGAGTGTTTCCTGTTGCTCAAGTTTCAAGGGTCTATGAATTCCCTGAGAGCTTATCTCAGAGCTCCGTCATAATCAGAACTTTTAGGGATTTTTCTGTGGTAGGTTCTTAAAAATTCACTTCTGGTGTCTGAGTTTCTTTTGCTTCTGAGGTCAGTAAGATGCACCATATTCATGGCCCTCTTCGATTCTGCTGTACCCCATGGCCCCCACTACTCACCGCTTATTACTTTAAGGGGTAAATATGGGGGACAGAGGCTATTATGTGCTAGGCAGGCTTCTGTTGAAGCAGGATGTGGCTGATGTTCCTTTATCTCAGTAAAGTTCATATGTTGTTCTCCTTTAAAGGAAAGCCCACCTCTGAGAAGGACGGGAAATCACTGGACTTTGAAAATTGTGAACAAACCATTAGAATCTGATACATGCCCACCGTCGGAGCTGTACTGCACATCCTTGGTTCACTGTGTTGCTTTCACTCTTCACTTCTCTAGCCAGGGAGATAATTTAACTTCACTCTAAGGTTCCTAGAAGCATAGGCGGTTAACGTAGGTTGTTCGATGCAATTAAAATGTTATCTTGATGCTACATTTCGACAAGGAAGGGTTGAGCGCTGGTGTTAGGTGCTTGGATTCTTGGCTTAGTTCACAGAGGGAAAACCCGTTGCCAGGAGAACTCATCTGACCTCCTGAGCCAAAGGGACCTCAAGGCCATGTGGGACTGAGTGACCGGCTCCAGCCTCTGGTGCCAAACGTTCAGCGGCGGCCTGAGAAGGCTTATGGGAACAGAGTTTAGGAAATCTGGGCTTGCTTGATGTGGGGTAGAACCTAATCGGGTGATTTGCATGTGTAATAAACCTCTTTTTTAAAAATTTATTATCTCTTTAGGAGGCTTTCAGGTTCTTTGCAAGTGTGGACTTCTAATTCTTAATAGGTCTCTGCGTTCTTTCTCTCTTTTATGGCTGAGCAAACAGCAGCGGGCAGAGATTCAGAGACTTGTCTGAGATCACGGAATGAGGGAAACAGGCATTGCTAATTGACTGCTGATTCTTTACTGAGGCCCTGGCCCGCCCAGCCTGCCTTACAGACCGTCTTCCCAGACATCTGCTGCCCACAGCTCCTAGGGGAGAAGAGGAAATTCAAGTGCAAATGGAAGAAAAGAAACTTGTTTCAGTTCTGCATCCTCTTAGCATTTAATCCAAACCTGGGCCACTGGCCTCGCAGCAGCCACATGATTTAATTGCTTCATGATTAAACTCACTGTACAGGAAATATATATATATATATATATATATATATATATATATACACACATACATGGCATAGTACAACCATTGATGCATATTCGGGGAGAAAACTGCAAACTCAGGGAAAATCTACATTTATTTCACCCGCACAAACTACAATGACTGCAATTTGTTTCTTTCTGTCTATTCGGGGATTAAATTGAGATCAAGCAGCCTGGAACAGCTTGATGACTCTTCCTCTCGACCATGGAAGATGCCCGATGTCTGCATTATCTGACACCCTATGGCTGAGGATAACAATATACAACAGGTCGCCCTGAGATGGCTTCTGGCTCTGCGTGGGCCCTGCTGCAGACTGATTTATGTGAGAGCTGACGGTGAAATTGGAAAGTAAGCAGAATGATATAGGGTTAGAGCATGTTCGTGGGAGACAAACGGGCTGAGGTTCAAATTCTGCCACTTAATCATGGCATGACTGGCAACTGCTGAAGTGTATCTTTCAGGTGATCATTAATCGGCATAGGGTGGGTGTGTGGTAATAGTGATAATTATTAGAGCAGCTATTATTAAATGAATGTGTACTGTGCTAACGGGTTTCATTTAATTTTTGCAACAACCCTAGTGGACGGGCATTACTAATAAAAGTATAATTAATCAATGTCAGTTGCCTTCTTCCTTGACTGAGCAAGGATTTTACTGAGCGTTGCTTGTGTGCAGACATTGTACAAAGTGCTAGGGAGTCAATATCACATAGGTCGTGATCGTTTCTCTCAAGGAGGACTGTATTCTTGGTGGAATGGGGAAGGAGCTACAGGAAATATGGTATGATAAGGGCTATCGAGGGCTTGGTGTTAGAGAACGAGAAGGAAAATATCAAACAGACTCGGAATCAGAGAGAGCTGCATCCTCAAGCTCTGTGACCGGGGAGGTCCCTGAATTGCTGGAGATCTTGGGCTTTAGAGTTCAGGTCCTGTTGTCGCTTCTTTTTGTCTTTTTGAGACAGGGTCTCACTGTGCAGTTCAGGCTGGCTTTGAGCTCACTTTTGTAGCCCAGGCTGGTCTCGAACTCGCAGCGATCCTCCTGCCTCAGCCTCCCGAGTGCTGGGATTACAGGCGTGAGCCACCACGCCCGGCAGTCGCTTCTTTTTGGATGGGCGCTGCATTAAACATGTTGGAGTATCAGCTAAACTAGAGCAAGTATTATTGTCCTACCTATAGGACTTTTCAAGAGTCAATTAGAACGCTGGTTTGTGAACAGTGCCTGTTGTACCAGGGTCATCTTTAACTGGGCAGAACGGATACTTAGTTAAGATGCAGGACTTCATCAGGTGACTGTTGGCACCCACACTTATTACTTGCCGCCATTCCGTGAGTGGTAGACCCCACTGTGGAAACAGATTTGAGCTGTGCTTTTTTTTTTTCTCCTTTTCCTCTGTCAGCCCTAGTCTCATGAAAAGAACCTATGCTCAGCAGTAGGCCCTGTGGAGCAATTTCAAAGGCAGAGAAAAAATTTTAAAAATGAGTGTGTAGACTACTAACCCATGGAATTTAATTTGTGTTGCATTTTTTTTGGATTACAAAAGAATTGATTGAGTTTATGAAACAAGAGTAAGTTATTTCTGTAAAGGAAGTCCTTTTTAGCATTCAGTAAAGAGACAGAGATTTACTGAAGTTAGGGTACTGCTGCTATTGTGCAAAAAGGAAGTGACGGTGTTCATGAAAAAGCATTTGGAGTCTAGGCTCAAGCCACAAGCCCTGAATTGGGGAGGCAGGTGATACTTGGGCATCTCTGGCACTCATATCTCTGAGCTTCAGTTTCCTTACTTATGCAAATAGGACCCAAATATATGGAATATATGCAAAATCACCTTAGCCATTATATTGTGATTTTTTTTTTTTTTTTTTTTTTTTTTGGAGGGAGGGAAAGGGTCTACAGGGTATTCAGGGGCTCACTACTAGACCAGACTTGTAGTGACCTGCCTGTTTACAGCCTCCCAAGAGCTGGGATTACAGGTGAGCACCACCATGCCCAGTCTCAGTTGCTCTCTCAGTGCACCCTGGGGATGAGTTATTTGGCCTGCCCTTATGTTGTGATTTTTAAAAGGGTTAACTGCTACGGATGGAAGAGGGGATGGGGTAAAGAGATACACGTATGTAAACAGGATGGTTTGGACAACTGTACTGTGGATTTCTGCTGGTCTGTGAAAAGGAGTAGATAATGCTTAGTTTGTTTTGTCTCCTTTTTTCCAATTGTTTCTCATCTTTCTCTTCTTAATTTCTTACATATTTCTTTCTTCTTTCAATTTCACATGCATATATCTAGTGATATGAATAACTGGTTGGAAGACAACACTATACATTATAACAAATATTGTGAAATTCATTCTACTTTGTTAAGTGAAATGCTGTATCACTTGTAATTTTTCTGTTTTAATACTATTTTACACTGTCTTTATAAAATTTAAAAAAATTATTTTTGAAGTCAGATCCTCCTCCAATTAGATACAACTGTATTCTTGGCTGATGTTTACTTCTCACTAGCTATGTGATTTTGGGAAAAAACAAAAGAAAAGAAAACAAAAAAACCTCACTTATCTTTATGTTCCCATTTTCAACGTCTATAAAACTGTTATAATAGCAATAGCTATAGCCTAGACTTTTTTTTATTTTTTTTTGCCTAGACTTTTTTATTTTTTTTTTAATTCATTAATTTTTTTGCCTAGACTTTTTTAAAAGTAAAAATGAAATGGAATGTGCTCGGCATACATTCTGGCACCCTTACACTTTCAATAAATAGGAACTTTCATAAGAACTCCATATCATGAGTTCTTATCTTGTTTATGTCATGTTGTACCGAAAAAACAAGAGATCCAGGCCAGGGTGAAAACCAAATCCTTCTCAACCAGACTGACCAAGTTTTAGATTCTTTTTCTTTTTCTTTTTTTTTTTTTGAAGAGCAGGATATATTTACTGGGGGAAAGAAAGCTTCTATCCAAGAGCAGGACAGAAGAGGGTCCAAAAGGGCTGTCCCCGAGTTTTAGATTCTTGATGTTCTAGTGGCCTCTGAGGACTACATGGCAGGTGGGACACCCTTCTTGCTCTTGCCATGCTTACACATGGCGGAAAACATGAGCAATCCTGTTTCCATGTATTTATCAAGTCGTTCTCTCCTTGAGCTTTGTTGAAGTCCTATAATATTTGGGAACTCGGAAGCCTGTGCCAGTTATGTTTGCCTAAAATTAGCTTCCTCTGTGATGGCGTTTGGTGCAGACACATGGCTGCTTATTTTCTGACTCCACAACCTTAGATTGTCCTTGGGAAGCCTGCGCTTGGTAGACTTCGCTTGCTAAAAGGAACTTCGTGTACGTTTATTTGAAGCAAGCAATCAAGCAAATGAACAGAGCAGCAAGAGGGGCCTTCCTGTTCTACTTTTAGTAAACAAGCATGGCTGACTTTCACAGAAGCCACACTAGGTTCCAGCCACTGATTAGGCTCTTGTGTGTGTTAATCCCCCAATCCTCCCAACACCCATGTCAAGGAAACTCTACTGTCAGCCCTTTTTACTGGTGAGAAGACTGAGGGGCAGACAGATGGGGTGATTTGTTAGGCAACTAGTTGGCGGTTAAGTTGGGACTTAATCTCTTGCAATGTGACCCCAAAAACTAGCAAGGTAACCAGTAGTTTCTGAATGGAACAAGGTACTTCTAATGGTTTTTCCATTGTTTCATCAAGCATGGGACTCAAGAAAATTAAATCACAGCAGGCTGCAAATATAATTCAAACTTTTATTAAATGTCAGACTATTGGATCTTGGGATGAATTTCACTTCTGGGCAATTATCCAGGTTTGAGCATATATTTAAGTATTTGCCGTTGTGATTATTGTATTGACTTACAGTGGCAAATCAGATTACACACTGAGGAGAATTAAATTCCTGGCACACATTGGGGAGGACACCTTCGATCTTGTTGTGTGAGCTCACATGTTACCTTATAACCGACATGCCTTCTCCCTTGCCTTATCATCCCTTCTAAATGAAAGAGTTGTTATCTAACTTAGACCCTGTGAGTTCCAAAAGGGACATTTATTCTTTATCCTTCAGCCAGGTGTTTATTATCAATAAATGCATTTGGTCTGTGAGTAAATTTATAGCTAGTGTCATAACTATTTTTTGTTTACCTTGGAAAATCTAAAACTGCTAAGTATCCCAACGTTTTTTCTTCATACCAGAAGTTCTTTAAAATGTTATGTTTGGAATGGAAAAAAAAAAAAACAAAAACAAAAACAAACTTTAAGTCTGTCCCTTGTCTTGTCTTTTTGAGATAGGGTTTTGCTATGCAGCTCAGGCTGCCCTTGAATGCACTTTCTAGCCAAGACTGGCCTTGAACTCACAGCGGTCCTCCTGCTTCAGCCTCTCAAGTGCTGGGATTATAGGTGTGTGTCACTATGCCCAGCCAATCTATTCCTTTTCTAAGAAGCATCCACATCATTTATTCTGGTGCATACTTTTCTTCTTCTGGCTGTGTCCTCCATAGATTCTTAAAGCTCGATGTAAAATGCTCCCGACATCATGTCTACCTTAGTTACTGTTGATCCAGGCAGGGATGATGCTAGCTAACCTCACCTTGGGAACAGGTTCACCTTGGGGCTCAGGGACATGGTCACAAACGCTGGGCTCTGCATACCTCTTATTAGGCCTTCATCACCAGTGCTAATCAGCAGTCTCCTGTCTGACACCATAATCATGTCCACTCCAAGAATGTCTTACAACTGTGTTTCTCTCCTTGGACTGAAGCTCTATGTACCCACAGACTAGCCACCCCTGATTTCACTATGCCATTTGAGGACTGTGCCTTGAGACCCAGCCTTATTTGCTTTGTGACTAGAGCTAATATAAGCTGAAAATGTTGGGTAGGGATAGTCATAGACATGAATCCGGAAGCCTGACTAGAGGTCTTGTGATGCTCATGATTCTGGAAAAGCAGCTCAAATGTTTCCAGAACAAGAAAGGAAAAGAAGCACCGTGTGGCGAGGTGGTCCCAAAGAGCAGGTGGACAGGGTGCCAGGTTGACAGTGCAGCTGGAATGGATAAAGCATGAGTACAGAGCGCAGGCAGCCAGGGAGCAGGAGCAGGAGCAGGTGTGGGCTTCAAATCCTGCAGGTCTGACGATCCTCCTGCAGACAGGGAGTGGTATCTGTCACCCTGGACAACACGGGACCTTCAGATTTGCAGCCGGCCTGGCTGGACCCTGTTCCTCTGCCTGCCCGCCCTTTGCTGCCAAGGCCCTGGCAAGCCTCTAGCCTGCTGGAGTCTGCACTCGGTTCCATTTTCAGTTTAATGAATTGATGTGGCTTAGTGCTCCCAGGATGCACGGCACTGCTTTGTTGGGCTCCAGCAAGGCTTTTAAGAGCAGGAGGAGAGGGCAGAGGGCTGCCAGAAGGGCCATTTCCTCCCGGCGCGGTCCGACTGTGCCTCCTGCCTCACAGGCATGACAAATCCGCTCAACTCTGAGCAGAGCTTTTCAATGAAAGTATTTTGTTTTCTGCCAGGAACACAGGAGATCAACTCTAACATCAGCCAGTGTTAATTAGGTGTCTAGTATTTCTCAGTATCCCTTACATTATTAACTTTCTTATAAAAGTCACAGGAAGCAACACAGTATAAAGTGTCTTTCCAGACTTCAAGGGAAGCCACAGAAGTCCTTATGACTTTTTGTTTCCTCTTTTGAATGTATCTGGGGTCAAACCCATAGCCCTGTGCAGGCTGGACAAATGGTCTACCACAGAGATACGCCTGCAGCTACACTACAAGTCATCTGATGCATCCAGAAGAAATGTTACTAATATTATCATATGGCTCGTGGGTTTAGACATAGCGTGATTCGTATCAACTGAAAATAAACCACGCCACGATCATTCATTTTCATCTCACTTTCCGGCATCAGTCTTTAAAATAATCCTAAAAAAATTTTCCAGCTCTATAAAGTGTAATTGACAAATCGGGACAGCCCCTTCTTAAGGTATGCAATTTGGTGTTTGGATGCCCGTGTACCTGTGTAATGACTTCCACAGTCAAACCATTAACATATCTACTGCCCCCGAGAATTTCCGTTTTCTTTCTTTCTCTGAGGCAAGAACACCTAAAACCTCTTGTATGGAAAATGTCAACCAGACAGTCTAGCAGTGGTAGCAGTGGTCACCAACGGGCAGTGCCTTAGAAGTCCAGGACTTGTTCATCTTGCCTCACTGAAACCTCGTGTCCTCCGACCAATGCTTCCCATGCCTACCCAGCCTCACACCAGGCCGCCTGCTCTGCTTCTAGGAGTTGACTTGAGATTCCACAAAGAAGCTGGGTCACGGGAGTATTTGCCATCCAGTGTGTGGGTTGCTTCACTCGGCGTGACATTCCTCTGGTTCATCCATGTGTAGAGGTCCGGTGGGACATGGGTGTGGACCCTGGCACACATCTCTAGTGCTTTCACATTGTCACCTGAGTGTGCACGCCAGTCTTTGGCACCCGGCTTTATAATTGATGATGGACAGGCAGACAGCTTTTCCTGTCTTTGTCTACTTTAGCTTGGAAACGTTTTTCTTCAGCCTTGCCGGGGATATCGGGATCCATTTCTTTCGCTGCTGCTTGAGAGCCTGTTCTGTTCACACATCCACAAGCCATTGCACTTGTGCAATCTTGGACCCATTGGCTTCTTTTCTTCAGGCTGGAGGCATTGGCTACCTTCAGCAGTCAGTCCTCATACACCAGGATCGGATTCTTCTCAGGCATCATGTTGTCGCAGAGAGCAAGATATCTTTTTAAAGACTGAATTAATATTCTATATGTGTGTATCACTGGAGATTGAGCTTAGAGTAGCATGCGTGCTAAGAAAGCATCCCCCAAGTTGCTGCCTCAGCCCTATGTTAGATTTTAAAGGAATTCTAACTTTGAAATCTGACTTTGGAGTTATAACTAATAATCAAACACAGACACACACACACACACACACACACACACACACACACACAGAGAGAGAACTTCTATTTTGCCTTACTACCGTGTCAGATCAGCTATAAAGCTGTCCAATAAATAGCTGACATGCTGGATGATCAACCCATATACTGTTTGGCAAATTGGATCAAACCACAGAAAAGTAGCCTCAGATTAAAGAAACAGTCTAACATAAATTTATTTTCTCATGCTGAGAGGCTCTGTTTAATTTTTATACCTCTGTATGTGGAGCCCTTCTACAAAATAGAGTAGTCTGTTTCTCAAAAGTTTTCTTCCTGGTTAAAGACATGTGTTTGTTTTTAAACAGATTCTTAATTTCTGGTGTAGGAATAAACTACACCTCTGGGAAAGAAATGGATTGCATGGATGCACTCTGTGGAGGTAAGCACACGGAGGCGTTCTGTTTTCTGTTAATTAATGATAGTGATGCCAAGTTTTTATAGGAAAACAATTTTGCCTGTGAACACCAGGGAGATCTTTGAGTGTAAGCACTAGTTTGATTTAGGAAGACCATGGCATAGCTCACAGTCCAACTGTAACAGGTGAGTTAAGATGGGCCAGGAAATTGCATACATTAGTAATTGGCCTAAGAATGTTTAGTAAATACAACTGGACCCCTGAAAATGTTTCCTCAAAGCTAAAGACAACCCTAAAAGTTGGGATTTGTTCCAGAATTTTCCCAGGAGCTGGACTTGAGATCCTATACTGCTACTGTGGGAGCTGAGTCTGCAGTTGTGAGCAGCCAGTGGGGGAACCTCGTTTTCTGCATGCAAGGGCTTTTCCTGGCTGCTGAGGGGCCAATGCTCCTCATCTCCAGTGGAGACTGAGTCTGACATTTTTGTACAGCAGAAGCCGGGGCATCCTTTAGTTTTTCTTCATTAGAAAGTTATTTATGAATATTCACTAACTGAAACTTAACCTCCTTCATATATTGTTGTTGAAACAGGTCTTGCTATGCAGTTCGGACCCATAGTGGTCCTGTCTCAGCCTCCCCAGAGCTGGGATTATAGGCGTGCACCACCATGCCTGCTTTTGGGGTGGACACCATGAGCCCAGGCTTCTGGGGCTGACATGACGTGTGGTATGGGGGATCCAACTCAGGACCTTGGGCTTGCTAGGCAGGCGAGTAGACCACTGAGCCATCTATTTAGACTGCTGAGCTATCTCCCCAGTCACCTCCATGGTATATTTGAAGTAACCCAAAGCCAGTGTTGTCAAACGTTTCATGGTACACACAGAGAGGTCTCTTGTCATCAGGAATGCAGAGTTTGACAAGGTGAGAGTCAAGGAGGTGACCATTGGTGTCCCGGCCACTTACCTCTAGGCTGTGTCATCTGTATCATCTAGGCTGCCTCTGCCTGGAATGTGCGCACAGCTGTCTGCAATCAAAGAAGGATGAAAGCTGGGACAAACATTTTAATCACAGCATCATGTATAAGAATTACAAATTGGAAATCACCTGAATGGGAGTGGGCCATAAACTATGACCTATTTATCTGACAGAGTATTATGTAACTGTGAAAAGCAGTTAGGTAGATTTATAAGGATAAAAATACTCATCATACATTACATATATATGATATTTTTCCATATTCATATATGATAATATTTTCCTTATATAATGCAAATTATAGATTCATATATAATATACACTATATTTTCCATATATAGTACCTGTGATAATTTCATATATATATATATATATATATATATATATATATATATATTCCCCTTTATGTCTAGAAAAACTGTAGAGAAGGGCCATCTCTGAAGAATAGAGTTTAGGAAGGTGCAGGAAGTGCCATGCCTTTGTCTTTCCACATTTTTCTATTACTGGAAAGTTGGCAATTCACATGCATCGCTTCCTAGCATAATCTTGGGGATCACACAGTGGCCAAAAGGAACAGATCCATAATCTGCAGCACCCCAAGGCTGGTGGATGTAACATGTTAACAGCGCATATTTCTAGGACATGTGCTTTCTCTTTTGAGAAAAGAGTAGGGGCTTACGTCATGCATTGGTCTGATCCTTCTATTAGCTTAATGATGCTATTATATACTTTGGATCATTTTGTATTTTACTTTTCTTTTTTGTATTTTAGGGAAGATCTACAAGATGTTCAGGGTCTCACTATTAGACTGGACTCATAGTGATCCGCCTGTTTAAAGCCTCCCAAGAGCTGGGATTACAGGCCTGTATCACCATACCTGGTGACAGGGCTGGCAGGACAGGCCTGGGGATTGAACCTCTGCAGGTTCAATCCTGAGCCTGCTTGCAGCCTGCTTGCAGGTGCTTTAATCTGCTGAGCTATGCGGCCATCCCTGTTTTCTATTTTACAGAGCACTTTTTTTTTTTTTTTTTTTTTTCCAGTTTTTTCAAGACAGTCTTGCTATATAGCTCAGGTTGGCTTCAAACTCCCTGCAGTTGTCCCTGCCTCAGCCTTCCGAACTGTGGGATTACAGGTGAGCCCCACCATGCCCAGCATACAATTTACAAAGGACATTTTATATCTTGGATCATAGAACTAATCTGTGACGGGTTCTATTATCTCCATTTTTCACAAAAAGGAATCGAGGTTTAAGGAAAGTTAGTCAGTATGCTCCAGTGAAAAGCAATTAAAGCAGAATTGAGGGAGTCAAATAGGAATTCTCTCACTATCCCTTAGGCCATTAATTCTGGGCAAATCTCCATTTTTTCCAGGTCTCAGGTTTCTCAACTATAAACATGGAGGTGGAAGTTTTCTAAATATACAACTGTTTAAATAAAACAAAGTCTCTCTGCTCTGCTCCTCCCCACTAATTAACTTTGAAACAATTCTCTGGGCCTGTTGCAAGATATTTATGATGTGTAAACATCACAAATAGCCTTCCTATTAGTATGGTTAGACCTAAGGTTAAAGAAAATGCCTTTTTTTCCTGAAAACAAGACGCAACTAGAAAGTAATCAACCTGTTACTAGAGATAAAAAATGCCGGTTGCAATCAACCAGCCCTCGCCTTCTGCCACAACAGAATCGCTGTGCTAAGGCAGGTGAGCAAGGCTAGGCTGCCAGGGGCTGGCTGTCTGTAGGGCTGTGGTATAAGGTGTGAGTTTTAGTATTGTTCATATATGGTGCCACCAGCGAATCAGGAGAGGGCTGCCACAGTTCGTCACAGTTCTAGGAGGGAGGTGAAGGAAGGGGGAGGGGCATTCCATGTAAGGCCAGTGGGCAGGTACCAGGCAGAGGCACGGAGCTGCGCTTGCATAACATGGGGACCAGAATCATTGCTGCCTTTCTTTCCCTGGAAGAGAAAGGGTAACAGGGTGAATAGGGCCAGGACTGGCTACTTTGAGTGCTACTCTAGGTCTCTAGGGCTTAGGCTTCCACTTTAGAGAAGTAGCGAGTCTCAAAGCTAGAAGCTCTCTCTACCGGAAGGGCCCCCAGTGATTCTTTAGATGTAACTAATTCCTTTCTTTGATGGCATCCTTCATCGCCACATCTCTGCCCTTCCTCCAAACCTACTCAGATCTCCTCCCTAGAGATATATGTCAGTCATGCCAAGCCAGCTTCTAGTAACTAACGAATATGGTGTTCCTCCTTCCCTATCATCATTAACAAAAGGAAAGAACCCCCATCGCCACAGAGCCTGGGACAGGCGTAACTCAGCTTCACTCGTATCTTCTGCTGTAACGACGTCCACTAGTTTTCTTTCTTTTCTTTTTGTCTTTTTGAGACAGTGTCTTGCTGTGTCATTCAGGCTGGCCTTGAGCTCACTTTTATAGCCCAGTCTGGTCTTGAACTTGCACTGATCCTCCTGCCTCAGCCTCCCAAGTGCTGGGATTACAGGTGTGTGCTAGCACGCCCAGCCATGATGTTCACGTTTTTTAGTTTCTCCTTGCTGTTTGGTCATCCATTTTTCTCCATAAAGTCTTTATGTCTAGTCCACAATCTCCTCCTGGATTTATCAACTTAGCTCCTTTTATTTCTGCTGGGTAATCTTGATATTCTCCCTTCCTCCTGAAAAACATGGCCCTACTCTGGATCATTATACACTTCACAACTAGCTTTCAACACCTGCTTAGGTAGAGCGTAGCGGTCAGGGTTTGATCCCCTGTGTGTCCTGTTGGTCCCACCCCCAGGGCACACTGAGATGGCAATTAAGACTGGGTGTGGTGTCATGCACCAGTAATCCCAGTGCTTGGGAGGCTTGCTAGGAGGATCACTATGAGTCTGAGCTATGTAGTGAGACCCTGTCCTAAAATACAATCAATCAATCAATCAATAGCTTTTGAAAAACTCAGGTCCTTTCTAGAGCCCATATGTGGAGTCCAAAGATGACCTCCAGGTCCTGACAGCTCAGGTTCAGGTAAGTGGAGTAAGAGCTACATAGGCTTCATGAAGTGCCAGGGGACAATCCATTCTGATGGCATTCAAAGTGAGGGTGAAAGGGAAAACTGTCTTCACAGATGCTTGATACATGAAACGACTCACAATTCTGCATGGACTCAAAAACCTCATTGGATACATGTTCCCTGCGGCTGTAACCAATGGAGTCATTTGTGCTTGGGCTTCTTTGCTGTCTGGAATATCTGTCCCAGTAATTCTCAAGCCTTTTCCATCCTAGATGGCAGCTAGAGCAGTGCTTTAGGTAGGTGCTCAGGTAAAATAAATGCCAGAAGGAAAAAGGGCACTGGAGCACAGAAGGGCCTGCCAAGACGTGCACGTCCCTAGGGTCAAGAATTTTAACATCTTTATCTTTTAGTATTCAGCTGGTCCTTGGAACCTGAGGAAAGAGAGAGTGGGGCAGGAGGGAGGGTGACTCTGGGAATCAAGGAAAGTGTATAGACTCCAATTGCTAGTACGTGCAAATGACTAGCAACCTGATGATTTAGTCAGCGCACTTCCTTGGCTCACACCTCTGTAGGTGTGAAGTCGAAACCTGCTCCCCCTGGACTGACCCTGAGAGGCAGAAGGGCTGTGTTCTTCCTTCTGGAGGCCCCAGAGAAAAATGCAATTCCCCGCCTTCCCTGCCTTCTGCCTGCTGCTTTCGTAGTTCCTGGCCAGCTTCTGTGGATAAAGCCAACAGCACTGCACCTCCGTAACCCCTCTCCCATTGTTGAAGCTCTCTCTTCCCCCAATGTAGCTGCAAACCTCGGTCTGTAAGAATGCACGTGTCTAGATTGGATCTGTCTGTATAATTCACGATAATCTCATTTCAACAGAAGAGTTAACTTAATCAGGCCTACAAAATCCCTTTGCCGGGTCAGGTAATATATTTATAAGCTCTGGAGAAGGGGGTCAGATATTAGATAGGACCACAGCCACAAATCGATAGCCTCACTGAGATAGCTAAAGGAAGCTTTCGTTTTGGTAACTTTCCCTCCGATCTAATGAATATCCATCATTTTAAAAAATACTCTGCCGGGTGTGGTGGCTCACGCCTGTAATCCCAGCACTCGGGAGGCTGAGGCAGGAGGATTGGTGCGAGTTTGAGACCAGCCTGGGCTACAAAAGTGAGCTCAAGGCCAGCCTCAACTGCATAGCAAGACCCTGTCTCAAAAAGACAAAAAAAAAAAAAAAAAAAAAACTCTCCACTTTATTTAACAAGAAACTAGGTTGTCACAAATGAAGTTTATAGACAAATGACGACATTATTCATGATCTAGTTTTTCTTTCTCCCAGTTGTAACTTTAGTTTTAGTCCCTCTTGATCTCATCTTTCCTCTCCTTTGAGTCTTCTTTACCTTTAAGAAACTGTTATGTAGGGCTGGCCAGATAGCTTAGTGGACTAAAGCACCTCCTTGGGCAGAGGGCAGTGGCCGGGGTCCTTTAACCCGCGTGCCGTGGTGGTCCCACCCCGTGGGCTCACTGAGACTGCGATTGAGACTGGGCGTGGTGGCATGCACATGTAATTCCAGCGCTTGGGAGGATGAAAATAGGAGAATCACTATGAGCCCAGTCTGTGTAGTGAGACCCTATAGACCCTGCAGACCCTGTACTAAATACATATAAAAAGAAAAGAAAAGAAACTGTGATGTTCCTGGCTTCTGTTGCTATAAAGAGGATTCCTTTTAACTGATAAAGTTCTAAAAAAAAATTAATCAACAGGTGTTATCTTTCTTTTTCCTCTCTTTGGCCTTTGATTCCAGGAATTTGATTTCTCCTTCAACCTTTCTACTGACCTTCCGGGCCTCAGGGACTATATCTCTGGAACTCTTCCTTTTGTGCAAGTTGCTGAGTATTCCTGTAATCCTTGGTATCACTGACCTAGCGCCTCCATACCTTGGGCTTATGGAATTCTCTTGGTTCAGCCATGCATGCTGTCTGAGCCTGGTTCCCCTCTTCTCCCTGTAGTTCCTGATTCAGGACGAGACCTCTGCTCTTCCTGGCTACACCTTCTTTGAAGACTTTTCCTTGTGGCTGGCTTTGGGCAAAGGCTGGATCTATGTCCCATATCGGCTGTTGAATATTTCTACACAGACAGCCTCTGTCCTTGCAAACTCAAGGCGCCAGAGCGCCCACGCTCAAATCTGTTTTCCTTTCCAATTTATGTCCTCGCTTACCTAGCATTGTTTATTTTAGTCAACGGGTCCATTTTTGCCTATGTATTTGACCTTCCATATTTATTTCTTTATTTTCATTTAGGTATTTGGCACAGGGTCTCACTACGCAGCTCAGAGTCATAGAGATTCTCCACAGCTCTGGGATTACAGGCGTGTGTGCAACCATGCCGGGACTTGTTTTTGAGTTCACCATGCCTGGGGGCGGGGCCCATAGCAGGCGCTTAGTCTGCTGAGGCATCTCACAGGCCTCCATATTTATAGTTGATTCTTTTCCTCTTTGGTAAAAATGAGCCTATTCATGATCTATTTTTATTGCTAGTAACACTGTCTCTTCTTTCGTCTCCAATACCATTGTCAGGACTGTTGTTACCCAGATCTGGGGGGATCTGACATCCAGTTTTATCATGCAGTTCATTGCCACTGCAAGTTTAATTTCTTATGTCTCTTCTACCTCTTCCTCTCCACTGTCCAAGATTCTCGTCATGTGTAAATCCCATACAAGCTGAATCTATTCAACATTTCCAAATTTAGTCTTAATTTTTCATCACAAGTCTTCCTCCTGGGCAGGTCCCATTTGCTCCATGTCCCGTGAACACAAGTGGTCTGTTACTGTCTCTTTGCCTCAACTCCAATTTATTCACATATATCTTTAAAAGTCTGAGTCCCATGAATACTTCTTTGGTCATCTCTATTTATAAGATTCTCCTTCTTCTGAATGTGTTATCCTTCACTGAACATTATATTGTAGATCATCTGAGAACTGCCATAAAATCCAGTCAGCACCGTTGTCTATCTGCTTACAAGTGTCGCTGTGTCCCCAGTCCTTTCCCCTGCTACTATGGCTGAACTTTGATTATGCCTGCTTGAGAGAACGTCTCCATTTATATACCAGATCCTATGTCTTTTTGCTTACATGTGGACTCCACCCTAGAAAATCTCCTCTTTTCTCAGCCAATTTCTCTCACTAATCATTCTCATCATATTGTTTGCCTCCCATTCTCAAGATAAGAAATGGAAAACAAACCCTCTCAACTCTACTTCTACCTCTAGCCAGTACTCCTTTGTTTTATGGAAAATATTGGTGAATCTATACCACTGCTCTAACTCCTCTCTTCCAGGTCCCCCTTGAACATATTCCAGTCAACCGTGTATTCTCCCACACAATGCTGAAATTGTATTAAGATCACCAGGGACCTCAGGGCAGGTAAGCCCAGTGCAGAATTCTCAGTTCTCATTTTGCCTGACTAATCGGGAACTTGAAGGCATTGGTGATTTTCTTTGGCTTGAAATGCTTCCCTTACTTGGGTCCCCTTTCATTTTGCTGGTTCCTGCAGATTTCCTAAACCTCAACACGTGGCAGTTTCCCAAGTTTCGGTGCTTGACCTGCTCTTCTATCAAAACTTCCTCCCTCTTCAGATCTCATGATTGAAGCCCATCTAGATGAGGATACTGTAGGCTCCCAAATTTGTTTATTTTCTTTGAACTTCTTTCCTAACACTCAGCTTCTCACTCAGCATTGATACTAATTGGAATATCAAACTCAGTACAACCCGCAGTAAGATCCTGATATCACGCTTCCTCTACCCTGTTGCTTCCAGAGCCTTCCCTATGTTTGTAAAACTCCACCCGGTCCCCTTTTTCTTCTCTTGCACCACACACACCAGCAAATCCTATCAGCTCTACTCTCAGTATCTGTTCAGAAACCAGACATGTCTCACCGTTCCACTTTCATTGCCTGGCCTAGAATGTTATCAACTCTCTACTAAGTATCCAAGTAACAGTGTTAAGTGAGTGTCCTAGAGTTGTAGCATTCAGGCTGGAATCTTGGCTCTGACACTTATGAAGGGTATAATCCTGAACAATTTATCCATCTTCTTTATGCTTCCTCACTTTCCTCATTTGTAAAATGAAGATAATAATAATAACAGCAACAGTAACAATATTATTATTATTATTATTTTTTTGTCTTTTTGAGATAGGGTCTCACTATGCAGTTCAGGCTGGCCTTGAGCTCACTTTTGTAGCCCAGGCTGGTCTCAAACTCACACCCATCCTCCTGCCTCAGCCTCCCGAGTGTTGGGATTACAGGCTTGCACCACCACGCCCAGCTTAACAATATTATTATTACTGGTTGTTATAAAGACTGCAGGAGAAAAGCACATAGAGGCCTGTCAGTGCCTGGCAAATGGTATATTACCACCCATTTTAGTCACATGCATCATTCTCTACATCTCTCAAACTCTATGACAGTAGGTGGAAAGTACTAGGTAAGAAAATCAGAGATGTTGTGGAATGGCCGTTTTCTTAAGAATAAAGCATTAAAGCTTTTGAATACCCAGATCCACACTGAGCTACACTGGGGAATTGTAGTAACCTACTGTGAGCCTACCTTGTGGTGCATTTAGTTTGTAGCTTTTATACAGAGTTTGTTCGCCATAAGGTCTATCGGTAACATTTGTGAATCACGTACTCTTTGCTATTGTCGCTGCTTTCCCCCTTGTCTTGAGAGAGTAATTTCTTTAACATCTTTTTTTGCAAGTCTTTCTTGAGCTCCTAGGAACCTGAGATAGCTAAAGCCATATATATCCTCCCCATCTCCCTTTCATGATTCTCCATCTCGTTTGCGATCACTGCTACCAGTTATACCATTTTAAAAAGTGCTCTATAAATCCAGTTAATATACCAGGAAAACCATTTTAAGTTTGTATGTTATTGACACAAAGGAACTTGATTTCTTGATGACAGTAGCTGATATAGAAAAAGGTAAAGGTTGAATGAGAATAGGAAGAGCAAGTACTAATTCAAATTGTGCCCACAAAATTCAGGATCAATACTACCAAAGATCTTTCTTTTTTTTTTTTTTTTGTGGGACCGGGGTTCAAACTCACGACCTTGCACTTGCCCAGCAGGCACTTGTGCCTCGGAGCTATCTCCCCAGCTCCCCCAAAGATCTTTCAAAAAAAAAAAAGGAAATGGAGAAATTAAAACATTTCCACAAATACACAAAAAGTGCATTTTTTGGACCTGAGGTTAAATTTCGTGTTGGAAACTTCAGAGCTTCTTTCTTTTGGCTTGAATATGAGAATTCTTAGGAGAGACTTCCTTTCTATTGATTTTGACTTTCAGTGGAGTTCCTAATGGCACACGGTTACTTGGCTGGAAAACACTAAGAGACAGCAACCCCGCTGCCAACCCTCTCTCCGACTTGCCACTCATATAGTCTGAGGCTCTCGATCCCATGTAGATTGCAGACACCAAATACATCGGGCAGATGGAACTCATACATCAAAGCCACCTACTTGGATATCTTTCTGGCCATTGGTGCATTTCCTCTCTCTCTCTCTTTTTAAATCAGCCTCATAAATCTGACCCTGACAAGGTCTTGCTTCTCCACACCACTGTTGGAGGGAAGGTGGTAATTTGTCCCCAGGATTTCATTTGCTGCTGCACTTGAGTGACCATCAGTGCCACACGGTGTCCATTTATTACAGGGCTCAGGTGTGACCGGGAGGGCTGTGTGCCAAGTCTTGCCAAACTGGTGACTCCTTCCAAAAAGACAGAATGGTTCTCCAAGCACTGTGCACATAAAATGATTGCACTCTGCAGTGAGTGATTAAATCCTGGCATGCTGAGGTATTTTTCTGAATATCTGGTTCAGAGCAGCTATTCATATCCTGGCTAATGATCACCTGGATTCAAACTATTTTAAAGGAGTTTGTCTGAGTCAAGCATTAAAGACAAAAAAGCAGCGCTGTCCATGGTGGTGACCTTGCTAACAGGGGCAGGGGCCCTGGCTGGTGCCGAATTCCCCATTTTCGGGGATGTCGGACTCAGTTCTCATCTCCTGGTCTTGGCAGTGAGAAGCTGGAGCAGCGACCTCTCTCATGTGAACGAAGCCTGGTTCTCCCTTGTGTACAGCTGCCTTCTGTCTTCCAGGTGTCTTCTGTCTGCAAGTCTTTCCTGAGTTCTCGCTCTTTTCTCTTTGCCCTTCTTGATTGACAGCTGTCTTCCTGCCCCTCTCCTTCAGACCCTGTCTACATCTGGGCTCATGTGCCGACCCCTCAGCCCCCCTTTTTGAGCTTCTCATTTGAAGAAGGGACGTCCAGGCACGCTCCTCCTTTACCCAACATGATTTGTGGCCATAAAATGCAGCAGCGACGGACAGCCGTTTTCTACAAGGCCCTTTCTATCTCGTCCATTGTAAAGACCTTGAGAAATGGAGATGCCTTATCGTGTTCCAGCAGCTTATTTCTGCTATTCACAAATCAGCATTAAACCCCATTTATGAGTTTGTAACAAAATAGCCCATTGAGGGAGCAGAGTGGCTGTGCCAGGACTTGCCGACGACCGATGGCTTTAGGGGCTTTACTCCAGGCATTCATGCTTTTCATTAGGTCACGATCCTCCTCGGGAGAGGAATGCTGCAAACCACAGCTAGGATTACGACTTGTGAATGTGCGTGGTCTCCAAATGTTGCCAGGATGATACATACCAACAGTGACAACAGCTGTCATATATGTATGGAACATTTAGTATGTGTCGGCCTTTATATTATGTTGAGAAGTGCTCTATGTTCATTATGTGTGTTGGTTTTCTTATTCTCTAAGCATCCCTAAGAATATTATTATTAATTTATTTATAATTAAGTACTTATAATTAATTATTAATATTTATTTATGTATGTATCTGGTACAGGCTCTCACTAAGCTTGGACTCATAATGATCCTCCCGTCTCAGCTTCCCCAGTGTTGGGACTACAGGTGTGTGCCACCATGCCTGGTTTTGACAGCTGACATGGTGGGCCTGGAGTTCCAGGGTTTGTGTGGTATGTGGTACCAGGGATGGAACCTGGGTCTTTGCACTTGCCAGGTAGGCACTTAGACCGCTGAACTATCTCCCCATCCCAGAGAATATTATCCTTATGCCCACTTCATAGATGAGGAAACAGAGGCTTGGAGAGGGTAAGTCACTCTCCCAGCCCTAGACACATTAGATTTTAAAACCAAGTCCTTATGGCCCTTTTCTCATTGCTTGGACAAATACCTGATGTTTAAACTTAGGGAAGGAAAGGTTTATTTAGCTCACAGTTACTGGAGGTCTCAGTCCATACTCAGCTGGCTCCAAGGCAGAGTGGCACATGGTGAAGGGTAGCCGTTCCTGGTGGCGACAAAGAGCAAGAGAGCCAACGGCAGGAATAGCAGTAACAATAGCAACAGAGGGAGTCTGTCTCTCTGTCTCCCTTACGTTACGTTCAGCCTATTGGCCCCAGGCTGGGCGTAGCACTGACACTCATAACCCCAGCGTTGGATCATGAACTAATCGAACTGCAGAACTGCACCTCGGTGACTGCATGAGGCTTTGGGGGGACAACTTCACACAAACCCCAACTCTATACTGCCCTGTTACTTTAAGGGCCTCACTAGCTCCGCCTCCTACGTTCCTTCCTTGTCTTTTTCATGCCACCTTCTCTGGGAATGGAGCTCTGTATTTTCCACAGCCTCAGAGCCCAGCCCTCAGCCTCTTAGTTTTCTTGCTATGCTTTTCCCCACGCCATCCTATCCAGTCGCATGGGTCTAAATGCCAGCGCTATATTATTACCTATCTATCTCTACTGCTATCTATACCTACGATCTGCAGGATGTAGCTCTGGTCTACACGTCTTCTCTTACTCTGTGATTCACACATCAACTACCTATCCTCCTGGGATTTCTTTATTTTATTTTATTTTATATATTTAGTACAGGGTCTACAGGGTCTCAGTGCACAGATCAGACTCGTAGCGATCCTCCTGCTTTCAGCCTTCCAAGTGCTGGGATTGCAGGCGCGCACCACCCCGCCCAGTGTCAGTTGCTGTCTCAGTGTGCCCCAGGGGCGGGATATGGAACCCTGTATCAGCCTAAGCAGGAGCTTGAATCCTCTGAGCTATCTGGCCAGTCCCCTCCTGGGGCTTCCAAGTGGCGTCTCAACCTCAGTGTGCCCCAAGCACTCCCCGCTCCCCAGGATATATGTTTCTCCTCTCACTTCCCTCCCTGAGATGGGAAACACAGCATGGCTCCTGCTCTCCCCTTTCCCTCATCTACACTCAAGGTGACTCTGCAGCTTCAGCTTTTCCCCACTCCTCTGTTTCCTCTGCTGCCCTTCTTGGCCCAAGTTACCAATAACATCCTTTGGATGATTTGAAAAGCCTCCCGACTGCTTTCCTTGCCGCACACATGCCACCCCCTGACCCAATCAATGTTTCACATAGCAACCTGAATGGAATTTAAACACACATATCGGTTTAGCCCATTCCCTACTTTGGAGTCTTAAAAAAAAAAAAATCTTCTGATTGAAGTCCCGACTCAAGTATGATCTTCCAGGCCATTCGTGACGCAACACGGGCCCTGGTGCTTAATAGGTTAACTCAAAAATGAGCATAGTACGTTTTTGCTTCTCTTCTTTAAATATTATGAATGGTAACATGGAAAAATTTTTAGCTATTTTTATTTATGATGTCAACAGATGCTCTTCCCATAGTAGGTCTAAGGATATTCTGAAGCATACTTTTATGTTTGCATGGATGGGGCAGAGCTGGGACGAGGCATAGATCCAGCACGTTGTGACCTGCAAAGCGGGTGTTACGATTCCTGTTGGTCAGAACTTAGGTGTTTGGAAGGCTTATTGGCTCCGCTGCACAGGTAGGAGGCAGGAGGCCTGGAATTTGCAGGCCCTTTGATGTGTGTCAACTGAACACCCTTGTGCATTCTCCAGATCTCAGTGAACTTGGGAAGGCACAGCAGAGTGGGGGTTTGTAGGTGCAAGAAACCGGAGAGGCACCTGGAAAACCTGACTGTGTTATTCATCAAGGACAGCATGGGTGGCTGTAAACCAGAGACACTGGATACTTAGTTGTTTCCAGTTCTGCTTTGGTTGTCAAACATAGCATCAGTGAGCTGAGTTGAACCCTAACTCCAAGATCCAGTATCTGCATACACAGATGAGGCGGTGGATACAGTGAGGTATGACAATTAATGAGTCACCATCTGCTAACACATCACACTTTGAGTGGGATTTAACATGGTTATGGGTTTCTTTGAACACTTTTTTTTTTTTTCTCCTACCATATGTGCTTAAAGAATCCAAAAAGGAAACAGCTTAATCCAGGAATGTGAAAAAGAATGGTGACATTCTGTGATGTGTCAGTGCAATGAGAAGCTCATCAGGCACCATCTATTTCAGGGGTTTTGTGGTATTTTATGGCTCTGGGCATCTTGGCAATGATGAAAGGGCATTGCCAAGATGACATACCACATGCATGGGTTATAGAGCAATATCATAGTGTAGGTGCTTCTTCTTCTAAAATTTACTTTTGGCTTTGCCCTGAAGTGACACACATCACATACAGAAAATACACTTTCTCTTTCAAGGGCCTTGAGCTCATGTCTACTGCATTTGGTTTAACCATACTCTTCCCAATGGAAGCAAACCCCTTTGTGCTAGATTTTCCCGCTGAATTCTGCTGGTTCTTCTCTGGTTATGCTCATCCCAGGTTGTGCCTCCACATAGCCTCTTGAATTCTTGTTTTCCGTCTCCACTAATCTAAAGCTCCGTAAGGCCAAAGAGTATATTTTATTCATCTTTGCATAATTCAGGAGCACCTACCCTAGTAACTTACAATGGAGGTGCTCAATATGTATTGTTGAATTAAAATACAGTTGCTTTAGAGAAACAGTTCGGAGTTATAACTTTAATATAAGATACTTCAAGTATTTACAGAAGTGACATTGCAGATCAATAGTATAATTAACTCTGTTCTTACATTAGATGTTGAAAAGTCTCATATGACCAAGAAAAAAAAGTTCCCTCACTCTTTCTGAAAGCTAGCGTTCAGTTTTGGTTAAACATGATAAGGTCAGTTTTGGGATCCCAATGTTTGAAACAAAAAAAGGATATTGCTTTGATTCTTGGCACAGGGGCAAAAGAGTAAAAGTCTCTTAGAATATTCATGGTTAGCAAGCTTAGATTAGCATAGGTATATCAATAAATCATTGCTATAAGTCTGTGATACCTAGAGATCTGTGTGTGTAATTTCTAAAATAGGCAAATACTTAAAGATCTTTAAAAAGAAATATGATGAAGGTGCTAAAGTACTTAGATATTATGGTATATTTGAACAGGGCAAAAGTACTGTGTTTTTTCTAAATATTTAAATAGAGCCAATGTATCAACTGTGATGTTTAAATGCTATGGGAATCCTGACAGTAACAAAGAAGGATTTAAAAGTAATATAGCGGATAATGCTCTCAATCTTAGACAGCTGGAAGCAGGAAGATGATGTAATTGAAGTATCATTTGAGGAAAATGCATCTGGCAACAGTATCCATGATAACTGCTGGACGATTTGATCCAGGAATTACAGGGGCCAAGGAGAAAGCAGTAAGAATAACCCGAACATGAGGTGCTGGGGAAATGTACAAGTGGTAAAAACACAGAGGAACAAGTGGATAAAACCTATTTCAAAAGACAAATTTTTACAACATACATCATTATCAATATTGAGTTTAAGTGTGTTGTGGTTTGTGTCTAGATGTCCTTCCAAAGTCTCATACAGTCAGTGGGGTGGGCTTCTAGACTTTGTGACTAATTCATGATCCAGTGCTGGGATTATGGGTGTGAGTGCTACATCCGCCCTGAGCCAGATAGCCTGAATACAATATAAGGAAGGGACAGAGGCTTGCTAGCTGCCACAGGTACTGTGGCTCCCTTTTTGGCTCTTGCTCTTTGCTATTTTCTGTCTACATGAGCCGTTGCCCCCTTCCAGGTACCACTCTGCCTTGGATCCAGCTGAGGATGGACTGAAACCTCCACTAATTGTGAGCTAAATAAACCTTTCCTTCCTGAATTTGGGTGTCAGGTATTTTGTCCCAGCAATGAGGAAAAAAAAAAAAAATAACAGAAACAAAGTGGTTTAAGTTTTTGTCAGCAACAGACAAAGAAGTTGTGAGGGACAGCCAGACCATAGGGAAATATGCAAGTTTGGGTTTAGTCATGTTGAGTTCAATACAGTGCACTGACACCGAGGTGGAAATTCTATGACTTTATCCCTGTTATTTTGGAACGTAGTTGTTGTATGAAGAATAAATTGGAGTATTTGGCCTAAAGGTAGCAAAGAGAAATTTAAGACAAGTGAAGAACAAGAAAAATTTGGAATGGTTGAGGCCAAAGTTAAGACATGCCATAGAGTTCTGCTTGGGTATTGGATATCCCATGATCCTGACATGGTGTGGTTGGGCTAGACTCCTCTCCTGGCCTGGTAACCTTCTGGCTTAGACTCCTACTTTTATGCATCTGTAAATATCCAGCTTGAAAAAAAAATATCCAGCTTGTAGCAAGTCAATGGACCATTTCAATGACATGCTTTCAATGGGTAGAGAAATATTTTACAGTGTTCCAAATTACTGAAATCTCCAAATATATGAATTAGAGATTAGACACCAAGGATGCACATTTTGGTTGTATTGCTACTATCTCGTGGCAGTTTAACTTACCCTTTGAGAAACAGCTCGAAGGTCTCTTTGCAGCCTGCCTGACTCTGCAGGCATCAGACCTTTCACTGACCGCATTCCCACAGCATTTTCGTCCCTGCTATGTCCCTTGCCCCTTGTGTGCATATTTTTTTTCTTGCCAATGGGATGACAGCAACTTGAAGATGGGAACCATTTATGTCTGTCTTCCTCACTCCCTTGACAAAGAGGTGGCTTGTGGGTGGCAGTTAATTGTCGGGAATACCCTAACGAGAAATTTAAATAACACGGGCAGGTCACTGCACAGTTGCTGTAGTAGAGCTTGTGTACACAGCAGTGTTACCTCCCTCTGACGCCCTCAATACTGCACCAGCAGAGGCAGAGCTCGCATTTCATACTGCTGGCCTATGTTTGTAATGTGAGACATTTTTTATGAAATACTGTCAAGAGTAATCCATCATGCAGTAACCTTTGGATTATATACTGAGACCGGTCTTAAACAGAGACATAAATGGACTTTAAGGATAATGCTCTTTCCTAAAAATAGAATGGTCCAGGAGTTCTACTGGCTAGCAGAATGAGGTGGAACAGTTCGTTCTTTTTTTTTTTTTTTTTAATGTATTTGGCACAAGGTCTTACTACATAGCTCAGACTCTTAGTGATCCTCCTGTCTCAGCCTCCCCAGCACTGGGATTACAGGCGTGTGTCACCATGCCCTTCTAGGTGGCCCACTCAGTGCACCAGGTGGTGGTGTAGGTGTGGCATGGGGGGATTCAGCCTGGTCCCTGTGCTTGCCCGAGCAGGCAGACATTTAGTCTACTGAGCTATCTTGCCAGCTCTCAGTTTTTTTTTTTTTTTTTTTTTTTTTTTTTTTTTTCTTTTAAGTGAAGTAGTAGAAACCGAGCAAGGGTTTTCCTTTTGGGTAGCTCTGGCTGGGGACAGAGTTATTGTACAAGTATGATCAAGAGACCCTGAATTGTGGCTGAATAGTTCTTTTTGTCTATCAGGTGAGGATTTGACAAGGGGGTGGAAACACGAGCCAGGTCTGACAACCTTTGGGATGCGCAAGGTTTATCATTTTGTCTCAAGGAAGAGGAGATAAAAGGACCCATGGCAGCTTAAGTGAATTTCAGACATCAACTCATGGTTAAAGCTAGAATATTTCCTTTCTGTAAACATAAAGATCTAGGATTTTACAATATTTTAGCATATAATAAAAGAGAGCTTCTAAGACTCATCATTTTATGTAAATCCAGATAAGACTCTTCCCATGAGCCAATGTCTCCTGTTAAGGCGAATGCTTATAGGTGAGAAGAACACTGAAATTATAATTCTTTGTCTTCCTTAATTAGATGAGAGCTTACCATAGATCTTGCTGAAGCTGTGAGGAAATCCAGGCAATAATTCACATTGTCAGGTCAGCAGAAATGGGCCCAGGGTCTGACAAGACTGACAGGTTTGCTTAAGGAATCTGAAAACTGGATCACTCAGAAGAGGTAAAAATACCCTCGGAAGTACAAACAGCAGCGAAAATCCCTGCAAGATTCTCAGTAGGTTCTTTACAGATGTCATTCCAGAGGAAATATATAAATCACATTAATACCAATTGATGTGGGCCACTAATTAATAAGTCCCATTAAATCACAAAGTAATGACATTGAGTATCAAGGAAAGCCTCCTAATCTCTTGATCATTAATATTTCACAGCATCAGAACACAAAACTGCTATCCCCAGCTCACGCCAGTGGATTCCTGTCCCCGACATGGCCCCAAGGGCTTTGAGTGTCACGAAGCGATCCCCGCTGTGTTGTACAGACTATCTACCTGTACCCTTCACTCGTGGGACCCAAGGTCCTCGTTGCCTCAATTTAGAAAACAAGAATCTGCGGCCATTCTTGGAGTGGACATCTGCGCCTTCTGAGTGCCCTGCCAGAACAGAAGGGCTCAGATGTTGACTTTGGTGTGTGGCCGCTTTCTTGTCGACCCCCTCAGCCCACAGAGAAGCTTGCATAGGAGAAAATCATTACTTTGATTTTTAGTGGGGGCTTTCTTTATTCCAAGGCAATAACCGCTTTGCAGAGCAGGTGCCAGGGCAAGGGCTTATTGATCCTGCGCTCTCCCAGCAATTCCAGGAGGCCCTCACTCTGGAGGGAGGTGGAGGGGCCAGGGGATGAGAAGTCCGTCTGGGCCCGGCTGGCCGTGCTCGCGCCGCTCCGCCGGCATCGGGTGTCTTCTTTAGAAAGGAGCTGAGCAGGGACCACGCTGCAGGACGACGCTGCCTGCAGGGTCACCCGCCAGCAGCCTAGGCACGGCGCTGCTGGAGGTCTCCGAGAAAGGGTCCGGGCACAGCCCAGCCTGGGCGAGGGTCGCCCCGGCAACGAGCTGGACTCCGATCAGAGCCACCCGGGACAGACAGCGGGACTGGGTCTGACGGAGGCGGTGCGCTCCGGGGAGGCGGGGAGAGGCGTGGGGCTGGCGGGGAGACCGAGGCTCCCGAGGCGGGGGCTGAAGAGTTGGGGAAAAGTGAGGGGAAAGTAGGGCCGGGGTTCTGAGGAGGTGGCTGGAGCCGAGGGAACGTGAGGTCAGCGCCGAGGGGGCGAGGAGGTCGGGGGGCGCTAGGGGCGCGCGCGGGGAGGTGCGGGCGGGCGGGCGGGCGGCGGGGCGCACGGCGGGGGGCGGGGCGGCGAGGGGCGCGCGGGGGGCGGGGCGCGGAGGCCGCGGGGAGGGGCGGGGGAGGGGAGGGCGCAGGAGCGGGAGGGGCGGCGCGGGGCGCGGGGCGCGGGCCGGCGCGGGCCGAGCGCATTGTGTCTGGCGGCGGCCGCGGGGCGGCAGCCATGGAGCCGCGGGCGCTCGTCACGGCGCTCAGCCTGGGCCTCGGCCTCTGCTCCCTGGGGCTGCTCGTCACGGCCATCTTCACCGACCACTGGTACGAGACGGATCCCCGGCGCCACAAGGAAAGCTGCGAGCGCGGCCGCGCGGGCGCCGAGCCCCCGGACCAGAAGAGCCGCCTGATGCCACTGTCGCACCTGCCGCTGCGGGACTCGCCGCCCCTGGGGCGCCGGCTGTTCCCGGGGGGCCCGGGGCGCTCCGACCCCGAGCCCTGGCGCTCGCTGCTGGGGCTGGGCGGGCTGGACGCCGCGTGCGGCCGGCCGCTGTTCGCCACCTACGCGGGCCTCTGGAGGAAGTGCTACTTCCTGGGCATCGACCGGGACATCGACACCCTGGTCCTGAAAGGTGAGCGCGGGCGCCCGTCCCTGTCCCCGTGGCCGCCTCCCCGCCGCGCCGCTGTTCCTGCCAGTCTTCCCGGCTTCTCTCCCTGTCCTTCCCCCTAGGACTGCTCTCTCCCTGCTCGCCCTTTTCCTCGCCCCTTTGCGACTGTGCCCGCCGCTTCCTCTCTCTCTCTTCTTCCCTCCTTGCGCACCTGCCTGACTCGGAACTCGTGTGTGGGTTTTCACCCGAGCAGCCTGAAACTCGAGCCTTCTCCCAAGTTGTCCTTCCCTTTTCGAAATAAAATACCCTTTGCAGGAAAAGTGCTGCAAACCTAGAGGAGCGGGAAAGGGGCTTTTTCTACGATTTATATTGGTGTCAGACTTAACTGATGTCATCAATTAAGGAAGCTTCCTCCAAGAGCCCGAAGTATGCAAGGCTAGTGTGATTTGCACCTCACATACCCGCACCGTAACTCGCGGGTGGAAGAAGCTAGAGGCAGAGAGAACCCCTCTGTTCTCCAGCCTTCCCGATGACCGCCACCCCACCCTCCACACGATCTAGGCCAAGCCCTTTAAAGTGGGGCGACCCAGACTTAGGCAGGGAGTCTGCACAGATCACTGTCTTGTGGTTGTGGCAGCTTGCAGGTTGCTTTTTTATTACTTGCCACTGAGTTATAGAGTATCAGTTTGCCCTACTGAAGCCTAAGCAACACCTGGTCCCCATGCATGTAATTAGAGCGTTTGAGATTTGGGGGGTAACCCCATTCATGGAAAAATAGTCAATATGACAGTCCTATTTGCAAAGCTTCCTTTAACTTTCAGAACTAAACCCTTAATACAACTATTTTCCTCTGAGAGAAAAAACAAACAAACAAAAATCCCACCTCTTCTTGGACTCCTTATTCCAAAAAGAAAAAGTCCAGTCCGTATAATTCTAGGATGTAGTAGCTGTTCAGCAAAGCAAATGAGCAGCTGTTGTACTGAATTATAGCTTAAAATGGAATTACAGAGAAAGGAGGGGGTTAATAATGTGTTGGCTTCCCGAGTCTTGTTAGCTGGCATATTCTTCATTTTTCAAGCATGTCAACTTCCCCCTTCCTGTGGCTAGCCCAGTTGGGGACTGCCATCCAAATGTCTGTACCTGGAAGAACTCCAGCAGTGGGGGAATCAGATACAGCACTCTTCCTTTGCGAAGTGCACCTTGCTCTTCCAACTTGCATCCATATCTGATTTGTCCTCGGGAAGACGCTGCATAATTAGTTCTGATAGTAATGTAGTACAGCAGCAAACTGTAGACGCTGAATTTGGAGGCTCAATTGCGGAATACTCACTTAGGCGAGGCAGTTCTGAAGCCTAAGCGGTGGAGTCTGCCTTTGGAAATGACAACCGCCCTTCTTTATACTCTCTATGCCTACTGTATTTGATTATATATGTAAATTGGATCTAGTGTAGTGTCTGAAGCCGCCGCCGTGGCAGGAGAACACCCCCATCCACCACACTGCGGAATACTTTGGAAGTGGCCTCTAGCCCAGGTGCTGAATTCCAGGGCAGCCCGAGTTAGATGATCTTATAGAGGGAAGGACATAGGAGGTCAGTGGGCTCAGCCTTCTACCTATTGTTCTACTTCCCTTCTACAGCTCTTATCCAGTGGTTGTCTAGGTCAATGATTCTGTAAGACAGAACTCACATACTAGTCAAAAGAGGTAGATTTTGCTAGCCACAAATGCATCTTTTCAGTGGAAACAATCTCATGTATGAGACAGATGGTATCTGGTTAAATCTCTTGATGGGCAACACTGAAGCATTCCAGGTTTTAGTCAGAAGATGAGATCTACTCTGCGGGGTCTGTTACTGATGGATAGTGTGTTCACCCGCCAGCATCCCCCCACCTGCTTTGGGCTCCGGTTTTGTTGTCTGTAGTGGCCAGAAAAGCCTTGTGAACTTTCAGCAGTAGTTTGTTGCTCACTTACCTTGGTCTTATTGCATAAATATTCTAGATCTCAGTTTCACCATCTGGAAAATGAATGAATGAATGAATGAATGACAGGAACAGCTTTAAAATTCTGTTTCTATGATTAAGATGAAATAGGAAAAGATCACCAATAGTTGCTTATCACATGCAGATTGTTTTGGCCCTTTACTAGGTAAACATTATTATCTTTGTTTTGGTATCTGGCATTAGTGGCTGTATTATGAATTTTTTGTGGGGGGGAGGTACCTGCAGATCAAACTCTTGGACATTGCACTTGCCAGATGGGTGTGTATTGCTATCAAGCTATCTTCCCGGCTCTGTATTGTGAATTTTTATAATACTAGAAATTAACAGTACATCTGATTTTAAAAAACGTTGATATCTAGCATCCCAAGTTTGAGACTTATCTTCCTCTAAATTACCTTGTTTGTAAGTCCTGTCAGCATTTAGAATTTTTAATTATTTGAAAAGCTGACTTTGATTCATTCAAAGTCAAGAACAAGATGGCAGGACTCAGATGGGAGAGTGAGAAGGGCTTGGAGGGGCGCAGGAACTTCTTGGAATGTTTAGTGAGTTTTTGAGAGGAAGAGAACTCAGCCTTATAATCTGTGGCCTGAATAACTGGGTGATGATTGTAGAGAGGAAAATATGGAAAGCATTCTCACAACCAGAAATTGTGAATGACTTGTATTTCTTAATACTGGAAACAAGACAAGAATTTCTGAGCAATGTCTAAGAGATAAAGAATACAATGTGAACAGTGTGAGATTAGCCATATGTCCAGACTTGTTAGTATCAATTTATCTGAAAGAAATTATATGAATGAGATAGTGATTGATCTCAGTGGAACATCTAAAAGCATCACCAAATTCTGATTTTCCTCCTCTATGATTCTAATTCAATTCTGTCTACACCAGGTCTTACAAAAATTAAGGTTGGATCTGTAATCTTCAATAAGAATAGAGGTTTGACTGACTTTGGGAGATACAAAAAGTACATGTTTTGTTATACAGGTCTTGCTTTTTTTTTTTTTTTTTTAATTTTATTTAGTTATTTTTTTTCTTGTTTCAGAACCTTTGTTTGTTTATTCACTCATTTTTATGGCTGGCTCAGCCCTCTCTGAGGGCAGGGCTGGCGCAACATGTGGTGCCCGGGATCGAACCGCAGTCCCCGAAGCCTCCCAAGCTTTCCCAAGCAGGGGCTTGAGACCACTGAGCCATCCTGCCGGGCCCTATACAGGTCTTGCTTTAACTTGCCTTTAACCATCCAGCAGAAAAGTTTAAACAAAATGCATAAAACGTAAAGGTAGTTCAGTATGCCGAGCTGTAAAAGGCTCAAATCAACATTGCCAGTTTCACCAGCAACACACTGCAATTAGGGGACATTTGACTATGTATACAACTACCTTCTCTTAGATCAAAGAGAAGAAATCTATTGTACCAATAACCATTAGAAAATTCATCATGTCTATAACCTGTGCGCTCTATATAACTACAATGAGGACAACAAAATGCATTGTATCAATTATTGTGAATGTACCACTAATGTGCTTTGAAACTGCCACATCGTGATTTCTTATTAAAAGTAACAATAATAATAAAAAAAAGAATGGGGTAAAGTTACTGTTTAAAGTTTTAAACACCCTAGCCTGGAATCCTATGCTGCTTCAAGGGGCTGAGAAAGAACCATTCACCAGAAGCTTAAGTATAGTTGTTTTTCCAGTAGAAACTCCTTTTTTTTTTTTTTTTTTAATTTTAAAGAGAATAAGAAGTAATTAAAAAAACATTATAAATGGTATACACAGATTAAAGTGCCTACTTAGGCAGACGCAGGGGTCAGTGGTTTGATCTCTGGGCCTGCTGTGCCAGCTTCACCCTTGGGGCATGATGAGAGGGTGATTGAGGCTGGGCATGATGGCACATTGCTGTAATCCCAATGCTTGAGTGGCTGAAAGTAGAAGAATCACTGTGAATCTGATCTATGTAGTGAGACCCTGTAGCCACTGCAATAAATGCAATCAATCAATCAATCAATCAATCAATAAAATAGAAATGGTATACAATTTAAAAGAACAAGATGGCAGGAATTCAACATTGGTTGTGCGTGTTGTTGGCAACAAGACAGTGATGTCCACTGTCACCACTCCTACTCAGGATGGTATGAGAATGTCAGCCAGAGCAATTAGACAAGAGAAGAAAACTAACAATCCAAATTTCACTATCCAGCTCACCAGGATACCATGAGACCCTGTCAAATACTTTGGAGAAATTTAGTTCATGCTATATTTTGGTATGTTAGTTTCTGATTCAATAAAATGCCCTTTGAAAACCTACTGTGTGCCAGGGTGATACTAGGAAGATTTTGGCCACCGGTGAGTGGATGTTCTTTTGGGGCTGACTCTAAGTGGCTGATGCTAAGGAAGCTTTGGGGGTCAACTGAGAAGGTCTGAGAGTTTGTAGGGGAAGCCATGGTCCACCCCAACACTGGAAGGTCTGGAACAGCAGAGGGGCCAATGTGGTAGGAACTTTAGTAGAATGGGCTTAACCCTGAGAATTGCAGGCTGCTCTATGCTTCGGATGTGTGTGTGTAGCGGGGGGGGTGGGGGGTGGGTGGGTTGAAAGGAGCCTGTCGATATGTAAAAATTTCAGAATGCTTTAAGCAAAGTCTGTTTGGCATGGTTTTTAGGTGAGCATCCCAGAAAATGAGAGGAGGTGACCTGAAGATCCCATTCATTCATTTATCTGTTTTTCACTAAATAAATAGATTCTGGAGTGTCAGGTATTGTTCTAGATACGGGAGATACAACTGGAGGGAACAAAATGAATCAAAGTTCCTGCTTCCTAAGAGTTTGTTCCCGGTAGTGGACTTGGCATTTTCTAGTGGGTCCTATAGTAAGAACTCTTGGTAGGTTCAGAGTGGAGAGGGACTTCCCAGCCTTGGGAAGTTTGATAACACTGGTGAGAAAATTGCAGACAGTAAAATGGAAAGCGATGGATTGTGGCAGGTGAGGGACTCCCAGACATTGTTTCAAGAGCAATACGTGCATTTCAGCTACTAGAACATAGTACAGTAGGAGGACAGATGGACGGAGGCTCAGTTGGAAACACAGTGCTTCTGTCAGTTACGGAAGACACTATTTTTAAAGAATAAATATTGGTGATGCAAATAATATTTGCATAAATACATGTCTCATTTACTCTTCTCTTGTTGCTGGGAAAAATACCTGACATCCAAAATGAAGGAAGGAAAGGTTTATTTAGCTCACAGTTAGTGGAGGTTTCAGTCCATATTCCACTGGCTCCAAGGCAGACTGGCACAGGGCAGAGAACAACCTTTCATAGTGGCAGCAAAGAGCAGGGAACAAATGGGAGAAGGAGCAGCAACAATGGCAACAGATAGCAAGTCTGTCTTCCTTCAGTTGCACTGAGGCTATCTGCCCAGGCTGGGGGCAGAACTCACATCCGTAATCCCAACAGCACTCACACCCATGATCCCAGTGGACCATGAGTTAACTGAAACTGTAGAAGCTCCCCACCCCATGACTGCATGAGACTTTTGGGGTGGGGGGGCAACTAAATACAAACCATAACAATACAGAACTATGGAGAAATCAATTTCAAATAGGAATCATGTTAATGAAATTATGTGAGAAATTCCGTATAATGGGGAGTTTTAGTTCTACAAATTTTAATTTTAAAAAACATTTCATTAAAAAACATTTAACATTACTTTTATTTGTTTATTTATTTATTTTTATGGCTGGCTCAGCCTGCCCTGAGGGCAGGGCTGGCGCAGCATGTGGTGCCGGGGATCGAACTGCAGTCCCTGAAGCCGCCCAAGCTTTCCTAAGCAGGTGCTTTAGACCACTGAGCCATCCTGCCGGGCCCCTAACATTACTTTTAAAATATGTGTACTTTGTGCATAGAAATCAAATTTTAAAGTTATACATTGCCTGCAATAAGCAAAAGCACGATTAACATTGTAGTGGTTTGTTTTCCAAAATTAAAAATGATAGGCTTTAGAAACAAGATTATTGTTCTGTTTGCCTCATGTTGACTTCATAAGTCATTTGAGATTGGGTCCTTGTGACTTGAAATAAAATATGACCCTATGTCTTCAAAATCTTTTTTCCACTAATGAGATAAACAGAGATATCAAAGACAGTGGGACATAAATACTTTGTCATTTTGCTGTCTGAAAGAAAAAAAGAAGGGAGGGAAGAGATTCAGGAGGAATTCACTGGGTCTGCTCTTCGCTGCGCTGGTGGTCTCCCTGCTCCTCCTGTTGCTTATTCCCATGAAATTAATAGTCTGTCCAGGACCTGAAATCCTCCCTGACACAGAAATAGATGGATGATTTTCTTCAGCTCGTTTGTGGACCACAGTCTCATTTGTGTTGGATTAATTCTCTCCCAAGAGCGGATGCATGGGAGGCCAGCGTTCTCTCTCCTCCTTGGTCATCCTGCACTTCGAGGATCGTTCTCAGGTCTCCTCTTGGGTGAGACCCATCAACTGGCCAAGGGCTTCCTCAGTTTTGATGTGCAAGGAAAGCGATGAAGGGTTCGTTTTCCTTTCCCTCTTTAACTCTCAAGACAAGTGATGTCTGAAATT
This sequence comes from Myocastor coypus, assembly GCA_004027025.1. Lineage (NCBI taxonomy): Eukaryota > Metazoa > Chordata > Mammalia > Rodentia > Myocastoridae > Myocastor > Myocastor coypus. The sequence continues at coordinate 33,136 of PVJA010003786.1, read as the reverse complement.
TTTTAAAGCGTGTCCTCATCTGATCTTCTGATAAATATAAGTTCTGTAATTCATTTGTAAATTATGTGCATGATCTGTGCTAGCAAATGCATCATAAAATAAACATGAGCAAATTTCGTAGGGCCATAGTGATAAAAGATATAAATAGATGCCGGACTGTTTTCACTCTGCTCTCTAACAATTGCCGGGGCACTCCCTGGTCTACGCAGTGCCCTTTAATGTCTGCTTCTCCCACTACTCATTAGCAAAGCCAGCTCTCTCAGCACCAAAGGAGGATTTTTCCTACCATGGCTAAAATTTACAGCGGGTTTCCCAGTGCACTCTTATGTCACACACATATTTACCTTGCTCAGGGGAGAGAAGAAGATGCATTTTATTTCTGCATTAATTCTAATGTGAGGCATAGTATTAAATGAACCTTTTTTGATTAAACTACTGCTAGTTCCTACTACACAATTCTTAATGACTAGATTTGTAGTTTTGCCTTGTCTCTCAGGGTGTGGAGCCTGACCGTACCCTAGTGTGCTATTTTATGTTTCAACACGTTCTGTTGCTATCACTCGTGAAGGTTATCTTGAGCAGAAATTAAATTTTGCCCCTGTGCCATCACGAGAAGATACCTGCCTCCATTCTTGCCATCTGCACACAGGAAATATCTTTTCAAAGTAATTTATGAACATGAGAGTGGATAGTGCTTTAAGTGGTTTGTGATCAGAATTTCCAGACTCAGTGACATTTTCATTCGTCATGTCTCTTGGTTAACATTTAGCAATAGCCTTGAGGGGAAAAATAGAAGGGTTTTTGCTGTGTCATAGAAAGTCGACATCCAATTATATCCTGGCCACTGCGAATTTTTTTTTTTTTTCCCTTAGCTACTGATTTTCTTTCTTTAAAACTCAGAAAGAGCCCTCCAACTCTGTCAGGCAGTCTGCTCATCATTGGAAGCATTCTTCATTGCTGTACAAGATAAGGTTTCATTGGGGGAACCTCTGGAGTCACCAGGACTCCTGGTGTCACTGCAAAGCACGTGAGTCTGAGCACTGAACACTGGTGGGAACGCTGATGGATTCAGGTGGGTGGCAAGGTTTACCCAGCCATCATCCGAGTGGGCTGTCCCTCATCGCTGCGTATGCCTGCCGCACTGCATCCCCCAGGCGACAATCTCCAGGTTGTCCCAGTTTGTTGTCACAGAGTGTCAACCTGAGATCTCTGCCAACCAAGCCCTGGCCTTCGGTAGGCTGTCTCCTCATTCCAAGTCCTCCTTTCCTGTATTCTCTCTATCACCCAGGGAGGTCCCCCTGTCTTTCTTTGAGTGTTGACTCTGAGAACATCTGTTCCACTCTCCTGCATAATTTCCTGGTTCAGAGGGGGTGAAAAAATCTAATCTGGTCTGATCCTCCCCTTCATGACTGGCCTCCTCTTAGTAGCAACTGGTGGAATGAAGGGAGAAAGTGGAAAAGAACTTGACTGGAAGGCTGGCAGATAAAACAAATTGCACATCTATCTGTTTTGAAGCAAAAACATTAACTCAGTATTTTGGTGATTCAGATAAGATCATTTTAGCCATGTAAGTCTGCTTTAGATTCTTAATTTTTGTTTTCTTCTGGAGTTATCTTTTTTTTTTTTTTTTTTTTTTCAGAATATTGCATTGATAGCATCTAAAGCCGTGCATAGCTGGTTGTAAAGATTTTCATCAACATAAAAGACATTTGTAAACAGGAACTGGACTGTGTCTTTCAAGCTTAGGAAAATTTATGACAGTTTATTCTTTTGCTTCCTCACCGTGTTTCCCTATGGTTAAAAGCGAGTCCAGTGATTAAGCTGTTTCATTGCAGGTTTCACCTAGAAGGATGCTACTGAACTTCCTGTAGCTTGGGAGTCAGCGTTGGTTGTGGCCACGAAGCTGATGGCCTTTGTTTGCTACAGAGTAACAGGAGGCTGTATGCTGTACTCTATCTTTCCTGTAAGTCAGCCAGATAAGCCGATTGCAGACCAAACAGTAACGTGGAGAGGAGGCCCAGTACGGAGTGCAGGAGCAAGCAGAAAGGGTACAGTGCGAGCCATGGCTTACTTCACCTTTTCTTGTATTACTGAGGATGCGCACTGAGTTATTTCTGTAACTTTCTGGATGTCCCCCTGCCCAGTGTTCAGACCTTTTAACATGTTGTTCCTAGGTAAAGGTCAGTGAACTCATCCTCATCCTCATCCTTCAGAACCTAAAGGGAATGATGTGTCCCCCTTCTGGTTTTTCCGAGTTATTTGATGTTCTATTGGTAAACAAGGAACAGACTTTAGAGAAACCCTGGAGTGGAAAGTTGTGTATGGAGCCATCACTGGGGAAGGAATAATGGCCTCCTTAGACAGGTCACTCACCTGCAGATCGGCACCGACGGTGTCATCCGTCATGTGAGTAAGCGCCGATTTGCATGCTTTGAGTCTGCAGCCACAGCCAAGCCAGCTGGGGAAGGAGTGGGAGGCTCTGTTTCGCTCTGCAGCTCTTCTGCCTATATTTTAAGGAATTCTTATTCGGTGTGGGAGAGGTGAGCATTTGCTTCACTCAACTATCAGGAAACAAATGTTGCCCTTGCAACATTTTTAATTTATTTTTTGAATAAGAGGCTGCCTAATTAAAAAAAAAAACAAAAAACCAAAAACCAGCAACAACAACGAAAAGCCTGAAGTCTTCCAGTTCTAGGGATTGAATTTAACCACACTCACAGCAATGAGGAGAAGGTCTAAGAGTGCATTTTGGTTAATTTGAGCTTGATTTTTTTCCTAAGGCTCTCACAATTTATAAAACTGCTTGCAGTTATGTTGACAACTGTCTTGGAATTCAAAGTATGACCATGCTGTTGAATATTACTCAGTGAAGTCATCCTGGCAGTTGATCACTTGCCCTGTGATTAAAAAAATTAGGAGACAGGACATCAGAGCAATGATTTGATGTAGTGGAAGGTAAACTGTGTGAGTGTGTGTATAGGGAGTGGTGGTGATAAAAACTATAACGGCCAGTTAGAATAATGGAGTCTATGCCAGTCTAAGTACTTGATTTAAGCCAGCTATATTAAGAGCCTTTTTTTGTTTTTTGTTTTTTGGAGGTACCAGGAATTGAACTCAGGACCTTGCACTTGCCAGGCAAGTGCTTATTCTACTGAGCTATCTCCCCAGCTCTGCATGCATCATTTCATAGTTAATGGAATCTTAGCACTTAACAGAATAGGAACATGTTTGTTGTTGTGCACACAATGAAGTAGTAGTTGAAGCAAAACCTGCAAGCACTAGAAACATAAAGAGGCTGAGCAGAAGAGGGTCAGGAGAGGCCGCACTGGAGGCTACCGTGAACGGTTCTGGAAAATACTGTCTTTTTCTTCAGTGTTTGAAACAAAACAAGATACCAGGTAGCTGTCTACTCTTCAGCTGTAAGCAGTAAAATCTAGTTAGGAGATGTTTACAGAAGGAATATTGAAGTCATGTTGATTTCCTTCGTTTTTTTTTTTTTTTTTTTTTTTTTTTTTTTTTTTTTTTTTTTTTTTTTTTTTTTTTTTTGTTTTGTTAATTCAAGGGTTAGTCTTCTTTCTGATGAAAACCCCATCCAACTGGTAGGAGGCAAATGGATAAATTCAGGTCGGGAGCAAGATTCATGAAGTTGAAAGTGGTGCTCACTTGGATTTTCCGCTAGTGCGCCCCTACTGGGCGATTTGTATGTGCCGTGGGATCCCCGGTCAACTGGAGGCAGTTGCTCTAGCCCTCTCCTTAGCTCTCTGAAAGCTTCTGATCGGAATGCAAGTGAGGAGGAGAGACGTCGTCCTCAGCGTCATCCCAGATTGAGTTTAACTTCTAAAAACAGTGTATTGTGTAGAAGGGGAAGAACCTTAGCTTTGTGTGTCAGAGTTGGGTGTGGCATTGCGTGTGGGAACTGGTGGCCTGGAAGGCCTTGGTGCTTCAGTCTCTCCAAGCCATCCCCAGGCACCACCACTGGTGTAGAAAATAGGCAGCTGCATAAACACATCATTACCTGTTAGTCCTCTGAATGCGTCCCAACATATCTCATTTGGGGACAGAAGAAATGACAGTAGGAGCTGTGAAAGAGAATAGCTGTGTGTGCCCTCCAAATGTGACAGTTATTGAAATGAGTGTGTCTGAGAGGCATTAAATAGAATAGCCTGCTATTTTCTTAGCCATACATACAGATGATCGCGCAGTAACATTTTGATTATGCCATGAGAGAAACTGAATGCTTTTTATTAATAGTCCCCAGTTTGCATTTAGGAAATTTGTGGCTTGGGTGCTTTTTATAGCACGTTTTTATTTCTAAATTATTGCAGAGATCTTGCTTTAGCACCTTTTAGTTCTGTTTGCAAGTTAAAACAACAGACCTATCCTGTTCTCCCTGAACAAGTACTCAAGTATTTCCCTGTACATGTAGTTTTCTGGAGTTGTTTTTATTCCTGAAAGAGTCAGATATAGCAGCATTTCTTTTTCCGTGGCCGGTTCAGCCAGCCCTGGAGGGGCGACTGTACTGTACTCCCTGCGCTTGCCTAAGTTGGTGCTTTAGGCTGCTGAGCTATCTTGCTGGCCCTGGCAGCAGTATTTCTGATGGGACGTGAAGCGTAATTTGAGTTATAGGTTTAATATTTTAAAATGAAGTTGATAACATACTTGGTAAACATTTATTCTACGTGGGTGCATTTATTAGTCAGTGACGAGTGACAAAATACCCAAGTAAAAAAGGCTTATCCCACAAGAAAAATGCTGTCTTCTTGTATATAGCTGTTGAAGGCAGCACCCTTTACAATAGCCCAGAACAAGTCCGATGTGCCCGTGTTACGAGTCTGGAGGGGTTCTGCACCCAAACTAGTTCATTTCAGAGATTCAGTGCTGAGGGTCTTTTGTAGATCCAGCCTAGGCAGTTTTGCCTTGCACCTTCCTTCTCTTCCTGGTCACAGGAGTTCTGTGGGTCACTTTCTCACATGGAATAAGAGAGGACATATTTCCTTTCTGGTTCCCTTTCCATAATCTAACTTCTCAGAAGTTTCCCAGCAGACTTCCCACAAGACTCATGGGCCAAAATTATATCACGTGACCAACCCATAGCAAGTGGAATGGAATTACCATCTTCCTTTCCACCAATGATCAGGCTGTCCCCCTGGGGCTGGGCAGGGGCCAGGCTCTTTAGGAAGCTCCTAGTGGCTGACATCTGAACATACTGGCTTCTCTGAGCCAGAGAATACTACTGACTAGTGTATACACAGCTCTCCGTTCTGCTACAGAAGGGTCATTTAAATGGCAGTTGCATCCTAGGCACAGTCATTCCATAGTACTAAGGACAAGCCAGGGAAGAGAATCTAGATTCCTCCTAGTTCTCCCAGATTCCCTCTGTATTCTGCTCTGATGGGTACATGCACATGCCCTGAAAGCCTTATGCTTTTCTTTTTAAAGAGCTGTTCATGCCTCTTTAATCTGTAATAGCTGAGAGGGTGCACAGTTGTTTTTAAAGAGGCATGTTTATAATTTCACTTTAAAAATAGAATGTAAAAACCTTGAAAATTGTGCATTCTAGGGGGTACCAGTATGCATTAAGATCCGATGGTGTAACTTTTAAACTCTAATAAAGCACTTCCCAGATACCTAGACTTTGTCCCCCTAAGTGGAAGTTTAGCATATTCTAGAGAAGGGCTTGATCAACATTATTATGAGCACATCTAACCCTAAGTGCACTTCTCAAGCCAGTTCTACTTATAGAATCTTTTCAAGCCATGATATCTTAAGGAAAGCAGTAGCATATTTCATTCCTATCCTTTGGTACTGGGGGGGGGGTCCTCACTACAACTTCTAAGTGCATCTGTAGCTATAATAATTTTGGAGGAAAATTAGCAAAGCACTCTTCATGATTGGTAGCGTCCTTGTTTGTTGACAGAGGCATATATTTAACATGTGAGAAACTAACCAAGTCTAATTCAAAGAGAAGCCAGTTTCATAACTCTGGAAATTTCTGTGAAGAATCATTTACTTTTGAAATAACAAATCCAGGAGACTAGCCGAGGGAGCAGCTGTTCTGCAGTGCATGTTTCTGTGTTGGGAGGATTGGGATGGAGGAAAGGAACGTGAAAATGACGTCTCGGCAGCAGCAGGCAGTCCAGCCAGCCCAGCAAGCTTCATGTTTCCTGAGAGAACCACTGTGTTTCTCCTGGGCCTTTCATCCGACATCGGGAGACCTAGTTACCAAGCCTCGATACCTCCTCAGAACAGACATTAAGAAGCAAGAAAGTCTGGACTCTTGTAGACAGGCTGAGCCAGCAGCATTTTTGCACAGAAGCCTCAGAAGGTGGTGTAAAGCCACAAGGTACGTGGGTGGGAATATTTTTGGCCACCAGATTGCATGCCAACTTGGGGCTTCAAAAAGACAAAAAACCAGAGGATCGGGAAGGAAAGGAGATAGGGAAGCCAGAAAGGCTAAAGGAGAAAGAATTTGGTGGATCTCTGAGAATCATTTCTGCAGAGTCTTGTTCTCTTAAATATCCATCAGGTATATTTGTGTTTCTAAAACAGAATGTAATTATGCCTTTCCTTTGATTGAAAGTCTATGATGAGTTGCATAATAAAGTAAATGAGACTCACCAAATAACTCTCGTTTTGCTTGTAGGCATATGCCCAAGTGATTTGAAACACAGACTCATACCAAATCTTACGCACGGATGTTCACAGCAACGCTATTCACAGTAGCCCCCAACAACTCAGGGGCCCATTAACTGATGAATGGACAAAGAAATCGTGGTATGTCCATACAATGGAGCATAATGCACCCTACAAAGACATGAAACAGGGGTGCATGCTACATGCTGGACCCTGAAAACATGCTCAGTGAAGGAAGCCAAACATAAAGGCCGCACATAGTGTATGGTCTTGTTTATATGATACATTCAGAATAGGGAAACTCACAACACTAGAAAACGGAGGATGGGATGTGTTAGTGTTTGCATTGCTACGACAGAATATCTGGTGCTTGCGATTTGAAGGAGGAGAGTTTCCTTCTGGCTCACAACTCCAGTGGAGCTAATCCATGGTCAGTGTAGGACATAAAGGAGCAGAGTGAAAGGGTGTGGTGGTGAGAAGCTACCTACCTCACGGTGGCTGGGAGGCAGAGAGCAAAGGGAAGAGCTCTCAGAGCACACCGTTCTAGGTCACAACTCCAGGGACCCATCCACAGCAACTAGGCCCCACCTCTGAACTCAAAGACTTTTGGGAGATATTTTAGGTCTAAACATTATGTTTCTGGTCCTAAGAGGCTCATGTCCATCACATTATATAAAATGCATTTAATCTGTATGTAAGAGTTGCTGTAGTCTCAGCACGGCTGAAAACCCAAGTGCAAAGTCTTTGAGACTCATGGCAAACTCTTAGTTGTGAGCACTGAAAAAAAAAAAAAAAAAAAAAGAAGAAAGAAAGAAAGAAAGAGAAAGTTAAATACTCCCACCATATAATGGAACAGGGAGTTCCATTCCAAAAATGAGAACTAGGAGGCTAGCTAAGAATCAGACCAAAGCAGGGCAAACCCAGTAGGCCAAACATTGAGTCCTGTAGCTCTGTTTTTAGCACCCACAGCAGACTGGCCACAGGTGAGCTCCAGAGGGTGTGGGTAGCCCCTCCCCTATGGCCTTTGTCTTGGACAAGCTCTGCTTATTGCCTGGTTTTCCTCAGCAGATAGTCCACATTTCTTGGGTGTCCATTACACCCTAGCTTCACTTTCACAGCTCTGTGTAATTTCCTCTTGAGGGCATGCTACCAGGCTTTCCTTTAAAGTCTGGGTAGCAACCTCTGACCCTCACAACTGTTGGATTTCACATTCCTGGAGAACCTGCACTATGTGTATGACACTAAGTCTCATTGATGGCTCAACCAGTAGCCTGGCCCCCTTGATCAGTGGCTGCAGAGGCCTCTGGGTCCCTAGATAGCTGAGTGCTATGAAACATTTCTGTATGTGGCCCCGGCTGAGCAGGGAAGCTGAGGCTGTCTTTGCAAAGCAAAGTCTTTTGAAAGTGTTTACTCTTTTGCATTCTCTGGCCAGTTCCTGAGATGCCTTTGTGGCAGCTTGCTTGTTGTCCTTATGCAAAAATTCTTAGTTTCTGTTTACTACTGATTTTTTTTTTTTTTTTTTTTTGGTGGGACCGAGGTTCAAACTCACAACCTTACACTTGCCTGGCAGACACTTGTGCCATAGAGCTATCTCCCCAAAATCAGCAATGCCTGCTTTGGCCCTAACTTTGCAGGCATTTCATTTTTGTTGCAGCTGCAAATGTCCCATGTTTTTTGTTTTGTTTGTTTGTCTTTTTGAGACAGGGTCTCACTATGCAGTTGAGGCTGGCCTTGAGCTCACTTTTGTAGCCCAGGCTGGTCTTGAACTTGCACCAATCCTCCTGCCTCAGCCTCCCGAGTGCTGGGATTACAGGCGTGAGCCACCACGCCCAGCTTAAACGTCCCATGTTTTGATTCCTTAATTTCACCATAACTCTGGCTAAAGGCAGTCAGAAATATCCATGCCACAGTCTGAATGTTGGGCTACCTTGAAATTTCCTCCGTCAGCTCAGTTTGTCCACCACACTGAAAGTCGGCCTCACAGAAGTCTCAGAACGTGAACAAAACATGCACTGATTCTGTGCCACTGTAAATTATTCAGAGATGCTAGCACAGTTTTCCAGTAGAGTTCTCATTCCCACCTGAAACCTCATGAGCCTGGCTGTCAGTGTCTACATTCTTATCAACATTTCTGTCTTCTGAGCTCTGGCCAGAATCATCCTGCAGCTTTTTCTCTATCCCATTTTAGTAAACTTTTCCAAATTCCTGCTTGTCCAGAGCCAGCAGTGTTCAAGGAAGAAATGGCATAGTAAAAGGGCATGGTGGGAGAAAGTTACTTACTCCATGACAGCTAGAAAGGAGAGGAGTTGGGTACAGAATATATCTTCCCAGATCTGTCACTCCCATCCCCAGTGACCCTCCCTCCAACCAGGCTCTATCTCTAATCAGTGGTCCGCTCTTAGGACTGTTTCACTGTCTATGATAATTGGTTAGCCAAAAAAAAAAAAAAAAAAAAAGTGGGAAGTGTTCAACATAAATAATTAAAAAGTGGACATTGTGCACCCTTCTGGGTAGTGTGATACCATCTCACACAGCTGTGCTGTGCTGCCCAGGACGTGCTGCAGCCACTTGCTAGGTGCAAGGATAGCACGTGCCCTACCTACCTGTTGGCTGTCTAGTGCCTCTGTGCTGTCAGACTGGCTGTCATGATCTCAGTGCTTATGTTCAATGAATACTTATGTTACTCAATATAGATCCCAAAGCGCAAGAGAAGGGATGCTGGCACTTTCGGTACAGCACAATTATAATTGTTCAGTCTTACTGATATAAAACCCTTACAGTGCATGATTCATAATCAAACTCTTTTTTTTTTTTCAGTTACAGGTATATGGGGAGAACATGGCCTATATAAATTTTGATACTCTATACAGTGCTAGGCATTCACTGGGGGGTTTTGGAACATATTTCCCTTGAATAGAGGGAGACTACCGTGTTAACCAGGATGCTGTGGAGCTTTGTACTATCCTGTGCTTTAGGTCCTTGTCTGCTTTGCTCCCTACCACACTCCTTTCAGCCTCTAGCACTTAGTGGTCTTTACATAGAATGGCTGCTAACCAATTGTGTTGGGTAAGCATCGTGGTGCCTAACTATAATCCCAGCCTTGGGGAGGCTAAGACAGGAAGATAGTACGTTTAAGGCCAGCCTGAGTTACATGGTGAGTTCAAGGCCAGCCTGGAGTGTATAGTGAGAATCCATTTCAAAACAAGTTGTATTCAGTCAGAGCACAGGTATATCTAATTTATTCTCTTCTCACACACTCCAGAGTTTTTGTTCAATTCAAGGACAGGAGAAGAGAGAATTATTGTCAGTTTTCAAAGACTTAAGGCACCGCTATAAAGAAGACAAAGAAATTTGGTATGAAAAAAAATAGTAATAGTGTGTGAAAAAAGCAAAACAAAATCCAGTGTTCATAGTATGATTTTATGTTTGAAGTATGTGAAGTATCAGTGTAAAATTAACAGAAATCTTCCTTACAGGGGGCTTCCTCATAAAAGTTTCTTAATTCTTAACCAGAAGACTGTATTATTATTATTATTATTATTATTATTATTATTATGTTGTTGTTGTTGTTGTTGTTGTTTTGTTTTTGGTGGGACTGGAGTTTGAACTCATGACCTTGTACTTGTAGAGCAGGCGCTTATACCACAGAGCTATCTCCCTGGCCCCAAAGGACTGTATTATTTAAGTTTTCTTGTCTTGTTGCTTATCTCCATCGGATTCCTTCCCTCAGAAAATGTCCCTTGTTAGCTTTTCTTTCACAAAATCTGTTAGGGTAGTTTTCAGATTGTGGAAATTCCATATACCAGTCATATTTTGTCAAGCTCTTCTGTGTATGACCTTGTACAGTTTGGGCTTACTAAATATTCTTTTCTCTATGAAAATTATTGCAAGTTCTCTGATGTCCCTCCACTGACCAGAAGGTAGAGTAGCTGGAATGTGCTTCCTGAGACCCCCGGTTGTTGCCCTTTATGAAGCTCTTTGCCGACTCAGCTTGCAGCTGTCACGCACACTACCAGGGAGCTTCCCATGCCCGGCCTGGAGGGCCACACCGGGTAGAAGAGTGCTCCCGGGGCTCTTGGGGCAGCCATGGCTCCTTCAGAGATGAGGGGCTTCACTGGCACTCCAAAGTGATTTTCCTCCACCAAGTTTATTTCTATTTTATTGGAGCGACGGGAGTCGGGCAATTGGAGGCGTTTCTTCACTGTGCTTTTTACCATGCGACCTTGAGTGGGTCACCACACCTCCCCGGCTCTTGATGTTTCTCATTTGCAAATATAGACATTGGTTTTTGCAGCATCAACTGCTGTAATGATGGCGTGCCTGGAAAACTGCAGCTTAATTAACTCGGCGCCGTGTCAGGCTAGGAAAAGGTCAGCGCGATCCTGAAGTAAGCAGGGGGACAGCCAGGGGAGGGCGTTTTCCTGTTGCCCAGTTGCTCACCGCGTAGCTCTCCTTTGCTCCGCTGACGTGATTTCTTATTGCTCGTGTTCTTTTTCACTTCCTGAGACTTTCACAGGAGACCTCCAGCCTTGCTGCATCATTTCAGAAATTTTGTTTGGTGGGAGCAGTGTTTGCCATTTGATTGGAAGGACTCAGTTGTGTATTTTTCTTCTGTGATGATTTTACAAGGAACTTATATTAAAAACTTAGAGCTGGCTTTGGGAGCTGGAATTAGAGTGTATAGCCGAGACCAAAGCAGGAGACGACCTTTTAGAAAGTTGCATAATATGCATAATTTAAATTGGGCTTTACCCACTCGTTTCAAAATTCTTCTAAGGATTCTTGAAAAGATTTGATGAAGTAAATCCTTTTTTTTTATTTTCACAAGAAACCTTTCTACGTTGATTTCTTTCTTTGCTTCACAAGAGTATTTAATACTCATCACCCATGTGAAGTCAGAAAGAAGTTATATTTCATCATTTTAATTCATATTATGAATTGAATATTCATGTCAGTTTCTTCCTTTTTTTCCCCTCTGAATGGTATTTTTAAGTGGCTTGCTGAATATTGCAATTGGTGGAATAGTAAATTTTACTGAAAAGTCTTTTCAAAAAACCTAAACGTGGTCTGACTTTCCTTGACCACAGATTTCTTCCATTGTACAGATGAAAGGAAGGCAGGCCTCCTCAGTCAGTGTGGCAGTGATGGTGGTGGCAGGTGTGCCACTGAGTCTGTGATGCGTGACAGGACCAGATTTTTCCTTTAAAAAAAAAAAAAAAACAAAAAAAAAACAAAAAAAAAAAACCGCACTGCGCAGACCTTAGGTCAGCCTTTCACTTCACTGATGCCCTCTGTCTCAGGCATTTTGGTTAGAAGACAGAAGATTATCTAAGACTGGGAAAATAAAGTTATTCAAAACAATACAGCAGAAGCACAGAGAATCATGGGTAGAGAAGATGGGGGAGAGAGAGACCTCCACGGAAGGATGGAGGGGAGAAGTCTCAGAGCTCTACTTGGGTCTCTGGATTTAAAGTTATGCTTCTCAGGATTTTTTTTTTTTTTTTTTTTTTTTTTTTTTTTCATTCTGTGGGGATGGTTGTTTAGGTTTTCGTTAACAGTGGCTCTCGGGAAAAGTGTGAGAAAAATCTGAGGAATTATGAACAAGGAAACTGAAAATCTGTAGTGGTTTGACAAGGAATGTAGCACTCAGGGATACAAGAAAGAACACATTATATAGCACCTTCCTGCCACGCGTGTCAAAGCAGCTTGTACAAAGAGGGAAAGGAGACACACTCTCCGACTAGGCACATGTGTTTGGAAGAATAACGGAGGAGCTGTTGCTGCTGGATGCTGTTCGTTCTGTGGGCAATGGGTCTCAGATGCAGAGCGGGGTGGAGCAGAAACCCTGGGGAGGCAGGGGGGACCCTTGGCTGCTCCCCGCTCTTCCAGAGCCCTGCAGGACACTGCCAAGCCACTTACGCCTCTCTCTAAACCTGTTTCTCATCGTTAAAGTGAAGGGTTGAACATCCTACTTTCCAACAGCTGTTCAAATCTTTGTATTTTGCAGTTTCCCCCCACAGCAGTAGAACGTAAAGGGCAGATTTCCCAAATAGCCAAGGCTTAGCTTATGTGCGTCAAGGCTTGTTTGCACCTAACTGGATGGATGTATTTATTCAGTGCGTGCTGTACATTTCTGCCTTCTGATGCAGAGTACTAAATTTCACATTTGCTGAATGATTCAAGGTTATCAATAAGAACTATGATGCATTACATACATGCCCTGAGCGAATGTAGAGGTGTGTCAGAACTGTGTACCTTAAAATGAAATCAGGCAGTCCACTTTCTTTTAAAAAAGAAGCGACTGCGCCTGTTCTGAATTTCCTTGTGCGCCGTTGCTTTGCTAAGTATCATGCCCTTCCATTTCGGTTGTCTGCCCCATCTGTCCCTTGTGTATTCCATTTTGCCGCTTCTGTTGGCACAGAAGCGAAGGCCACAGATCGTGCAAGGTGCTATGAGGTCTGCAGTCAGGGCCAACGTTCCTGCAGGGCATTTCAGAACTACGCCTGTGACCGAAGGCTTTGCAACTTCATTGTCAATGCTTGAGGCCTTTGGGGTATTTTTTAATGTTATAATAAGTAACCCTTAATAAGTATAGTAGAGAATTTCCTGTTATGTGAAGTGTGTGACTATCCTTCTTGAGGAGAGTGAGAGCAGAGAAAGCAGGAATGGCATGGTCCAAGGGGTGAGAAGAGAGCCAGAAATACACAGGAGAAGCGTAGAAGTGTAGGGCAGGTCCCGGGGCCATGAGATGTCCAGGTGGTAGACAGGTACAGCCACTTGTCATCTGAGGGACATCCCGTGCAGTTATCCTGTTCATAGCTCAAGCTTGTCCATTGCTATCTCTTTCAGAGAAAGTGGGACTGGCCAAATAGCTCAGTGGATTAAAGCACCTGCAAACAGGCGCAGGGGCTGGGGGTTTGATCCCCAGGCCTGCCGCTCTGGCCCCACCCCCGGGGGCTCATTGAGATAGTGATTGAGACTGCGCATGCTGGTGTACACCTGTAATCCCAGCTCTCGGGAGGCTGTAAACAGGCAGATCAGTAGGCGTCTGATCCAGTAGTGACACCCTGAACACCCTGTAGACTCACCCCTAAAAATACAAGAAAACAAACAAACAAACAAACAAAAGGGAAATTAGTAGTGGCAAAGCTTAAACTAGGACCCAAGAATATAGAATTTTTTTTTTTTTTTTTGAGGTACCAGAGATTGAACTCAGGACCTTGCTCTTGCCAGTCCAGCACTTATTCCATTGAGCTATCTCCCAGGCCCTAGAATTTCTAGATCATTGCTCTTCTTTTGATCCTCAGGACTACTTGTAACAGATTAAGAAAATTTAATTTGGTTATTTATTATCTTTTATTTACAAATAGAAGCAGCCTATTACCTTTCACACCACAGATTGCCATTCCAGCATAGATTGGGATGCTCAGCAGTTGGTGTTTTTTGAATCTGTAAGCCTGGCAGTTCTGGGACACGTCCTACCGGCTCCATCTGCCCTCCCAGTGGTCTCCCCTCACCCTTCCAGGGAAGCCAACAGTGCTTTTTTAGGCAGCATGGACCATACTGAAGATACTACTGGGTTTTGCGAAGCTCTCTTGAACTTATAAATAACTAAATAAGTAGTCTTATATGGGGTTTTCTTTGTTAGCTTTTATAGGTGTCCACGGAAGAGAAGCAGCCTGCCCTGTGGACCTGGTGCTGTGTTGGGACCACACTTAAGACTGTCTAGAAGGAGGCCATAGGCTCCTGCTGGGCCGGGGGTGTCTAGAGGGTCTAATAATGGCTGTGGCTAGAGCTTCATCCAGAGATGTGCTTTGTAGGTCATGAAGGTGTTCAGAAACTCTGTGTGTGTGTGTGTGTATGTGAAAGTCCTGAGGTGATTAGGCCGTGGGGAACTAGGACCATAGACACACCCACTTCAGCATGGAAATTAAGCACACCCAGGGATACACACTTGCGCTGTTTTTCTTCCTTTTCACACGTGAGTGTGCATATGATAAGCTCGGTGTGAGGGCAACTTCTGCTCTCTGCCCTTCTACTGATGCCCTCCCTTCTGGATAAAAACAACACTCTCGGTTGGGCATAGGACTCTGGAATTACCGTCCTGGTAGCTGTATATCTTGCCTTACTTACCTAAGGCTTAGGATTGACTTCCTCATTGATTTGGGTGATAATAATGCAGTCTATTGGGCTGTTTCTAATTATTTGGGCTAATTATTGGACTGTGCACAATCTCTTCTATTTAAATAATTTCTCAACCAAAAAAATTAAGCTAGCCAGAGAGTGCAGGCATGTACATAATTCCTCTCTGCTTCCGCCCGCAGCCCTTTGTGTCATGCCAGATGAATCATTTTGCTTCCCAGTTTTTTCATTTTCTTCTCCGTGATCACGGAGAGAATGATATTTATCTTGTGGCTTAAGATTCAGGGTCACTAAATATCAGATGCCATCGAAGTGTAAATTATTGCTATCAGTCCGACAGGACTATTCATACTGAGTTCATGTAGTTTACATCTTTATTTTTGTCTGATTATGAACTTTTGTAAACATATGTGTATTGTGGAAATTGCAGAAAAATGTCAAGAGGGAAACAAAAACCACCTGAGACCCCTAGCTTAGTCATGCAAGCCTGTTAAGACAGCATCAGCTGGTCTGTATGTAAATATATTCATAGATGCAAATTTGAGGTACAATGAGGTGTGCGTCTTCAGGACAGAACTGAGCCACAAGAGCTTTCCAGTTTTAATCATCTTTAATATCTGCATGGTATTTTAACACGTGGATACAAAGCCAAGTCTTCCTGACTCCCCTATCTCCTCAGGACCCTAACTTACCCATCTGATGAAATCATCTACCTGAAATAGACTTGACCCTAGCGCTTCCCCACTTAAATCCTCTGTGGCTCCTGATTGGACTGTGGAGAAAGGGCTCTTCCCGAGGACCTTCCCTCCTCCTGAGTATTTCTCATCCTCATCTTGACAGCAATGCCGAGCCTGCTGTCGGTCCTGTAAACACCCCTCACCTCTGCACTTTACTTTGCCTGTCCCTCTGTCTCAAATACTTGTTCTTTTTGCCAGTGCCACCCTGGACCTGGCTGCCTTTGATTTAGGAGGACTTACCATCCTCCCCTCTGGGGACCTTTTTCTTCTGGCAGTTCTGTAGTGGTCTGTCTGTATCCCCATCACTTAAATTATTCCTGGCCTTCCCCAGTCTGTTCTCTATGCTGGAGAGATAATAATAATAAATTATTATTATTAATTATTATTTTGTTTGATTCCAGTTGTATCTTCTAGTTCAAAATCTGGGGTGACTTCCACTGAAGCTCACGCGAGAGGCCAAGCTCCAGCTGGATTCCACCTCACAGTGCAGCCCCAACCTTCCATATGCCCCCCTGTACTCTCTGAGCCTCAGTCCTGCCGGCCGTCCAGGTCCTGGAGGGAGCTGCTCGCTCACCGCAGGAACCTTTGTGCATGTCCTTCCTTCGGCTGTACGAGGACAGGACCGTCCCACCCGCCTCTTGGCCCTCAGCCTTTTCTGATCATTTTCCTTTCCTTCTCAGTGCTCAGTGTGCTCTTTCTCATACGCTGAGATCACTCCGTGCTTTTCCTTTATGCCAGAGTTGTAATTTTGTGCTTCTCTGCGCTATTATTTCAACAACGATGACATCTTTCACTAGATGCACAGTTCTGTCAGAGACCTGTGTTTGTTTTTATTTAGTTTATACTAGTAGAAAGTTTTTTTTTTTTTGATATGTTTTTATTTTATTTATGTTTTTTTTTTTTTTTTTTTTTTTTTTTTTTTTTTTTTTTTTTTTTTTTTTTTTTTTTTTT
>PVJA010003786.1:0-16573 GCA_004027025.1 Myocastor coypus | reverse complement strand
ACTGGGGAAAAAATTACAGGGATGGGCCGTTAGTTGAGGTTAGACAAGTTCTCCAACCAGTTGGCTAGATAAGACTAAATTAGATGGAACCAAGTACCGTAAGGTGGGAAGCATGGATTAAAGATAAGTCATGCACAAGAAGACCTTGGGCATGGAATCCTAGGCCTTGGAATACCCAGCGAGATCAGTATTATTAGCCCCATTTTAATTAATTAATTAATTAATTAATTAATTAATTTTTTTTGCGGAGCTGGGGATCAAACTCGGGACCTTGCACTTGACAGGCAGATACTTATGTCCCTGAGCTATCTCCCCAGCCCCTTATCAGTCCCATTTTATATGTTAACTAAGACTCAGAGTTATTTTGTTAAAGGCTGTGAAGCTGCTAGGAAGTAGGGCTGTAACCTCTCGTTAAGCGACCCTCTGAGGATAGGGAGGCGCTGTGGAATGGAGTGTCCTGGCTTAGGCTGTGCGGTAGGCAACGACTGAGCTGCAGGCCTGGTTAATGGAGCCTGCGTTTGCTGGTCTGAGGTAAACATCCTGGCAGCTCCTTGTGGGTTTTAAGCTAGCCAAGCAGGGAATCGTGGAGCTAGAGCTAGGGGCACTCCCCCGCCGCCCCTCGAGCTGATTGCACTTCTGCACACCTGTGTCCTGGTGGCGCGCGTGCGCGGTGCCCTCTGAGACATTTTGCATGGCCCTCCCCCAGCAGGGGCAGCTGCTGGCCAGAGTTCCAGAGTCCTCAGCGTGCGCTCTGCTGAGCCGGAACAGGAAGTCAGCGGGTGCTCAGACTTTGGGAAAAAACTCAGATACTTTGGAACCCTGTGGAAAACAAGTGAGCTTTTTTCTCCAGCGCTGGGACCCTAAGCTACTGGCTAAGAAACATGAAGACTTTAGGATGTCCTAGAAGTTGGATATCTAGCCCCAGGATTTGAAAACCAAACATTCAAAGCCAGAGTCTTCTGGTAAAATGGAATAATCCATAGAAGATGTTGCCAGAGAGGCTTTTTTTTTTTTTTTTTTAATGTCTTCAGCATTTTCTTAAATTAGGCTTTTCTTTTAATTAGCTACTTATCCTTCAGAAACTTGAAGCAGTCCCATTCCTTATCAGCATGCTCCATGTCAGTCATGCACAGGCTCAGAGCGAGGTGCCAAGGGTGATGCTCAAGTACGGGCCGCTGCAAAGGGTTCCTCCGGGGTTAGAGGGAGTGGGAGGGATGCAGATGCGCTGCAGCTCTGGGCAGAGCTGGCGCTGGCAGCGAGGGCAGAGCCCGGCTGAGCCCAGCGCCTGGGGGCCGGGTGCACAGCTGGACGCCCCCCACCGCTTGATTGGCCCTGTCATTTTGCTGTTTGGGCTTTGATGTAAAAATTCTGATTGGAAACATAGTGTGTGCATGTTTGGATGAAATGTAGGTGGTGTGTGTGTGTGTGTGTGTGTGTGTGTGTGTGTGTGTGTCTGATAGGATGCAACAAGAAGGATAAAATAAAGGTCTAGACCGCTTGCGGTTGCCGTTTCCTCAGCCAGGCATCTGTGCATCCCGGCTAGGCCCAGCTGTGGAAAGGACAAGTGGTGACCAGAAGGAGAATTACGGCTCCCCTGGATGCTGGCATCAAAACCGGACCAGACGTCCATTTAGTTATCAGGCTCAGACAGTTTGAACGAGGGGTGCAGGTGGGTGGTCCTGAAGGAGGAAGATGGCGGTTCAGTGTGGAGGGCGCCGCAGAGGAGTGGGTCTGCTTGCCTTCTGCGTGGGGAGCTCTCCACCTGGAGTTGTGCGCTGCACCTGGTCCGGTCTGAGCTTTCCCTTCCCTTTGTCACAGTGGATGCTGGCACTCACCCAGCGCTGATCTGGAGGCCCAGAGGTGCAGTTCCTTCCCACCATGCTCCGCTCCCGCTGCTGCTGCTCCTCTCTCCTTCCTAATAGTTCCTGCGCTCCTCTTCCTCCTCTTTCCCCTGCGCTAGTCTTAGTCCGGCACCTGCAAGCCTCCTACCCGGCACTGGGCACCAGGCCCCTGGACAGCGGTCTCCTTGAGCCTGTGTTCTTCTCCAGCGTGGGAGCGAGCAGTGTCAGTGTATTAGCATAAGAATAAAGGAATAAAGGAATAGAAAAATGGATATTGTGATGAAAATAGTGCCACATCAATTTCTGTCCAATACAAACATTGCATTATGTCCTCATCTACCTTATTCACTGAATCTGTTTATGAATAGACTCCTGGCTCTTCATGGAAGTAAAAATCACCATAAAAGTTAAACGTTTTGAATCCATTCAATACAGTGAAGTAGCCCTGGCAGTGCAACTGAAGTCCCTGAGTATAAAAGAAGACTTCCGGAACTAGCTCAGAAAGTGCCAAGAATGACGGGAGGAGTTGTGTTTGAAGTGAGGGATACTTTGAGGAGGCTTAATGGGAATGAGTCTTTTATTGTAATAAATCTTGTAAAGTTAAAAAAAAAAAAATTAACGCCGGGCTGCCTGTTCCGTCCTTTCCCACTTAGCAGGATTAATTAGCCATGATCAGATGCAGTCAAAGTGGTTCTTGTCTGACAATATCTGTTTAGATATTGAAGAGCTGGCTTTGGGGGCTGTCGCAAATACAGTTCTACCATGTTACTTGACAGGGTAAGTCTTCAGGCAGATTATTTAACCTCTCTGAGCCTTTGTTCCCTACTCTACAAAACAGAGGTAAAGCTAGAACTTATCAGAGGAAGAAAATCTGAGTAAAGCTCCTGGCATGGTCCCTGATAGATAAAAGGCTCCCTGTATATTATATATAAGAAGTCCCCGTTGTCTTCACTAGTTAGTTATAAGGCCTTAGGCAGGCCTTCTAAGTGGCCTGTGCCATGTTCTTATTTGGGAAAGAGAAGAAAGTTTATGTGCTTAACAGTGATGTGAGAAGGCGCTTCGAACAAAGCATAACGCACTACGTAACAGTGATGGCGAACCTTCTAGAGCTTTCGGCACTAACAGCCCACGATCACCCGTGTGCCTGAGGTTCACCACCACTGCTGTAGAATACATAAAACCGTGCTTGTCCGGTGCTGCGCTTCCTACAGAAGATAGGTAGTGACTCAGAGACGTCTGCCGAGTTTTGGAGGAAGGAGAACGCCTGGGAAATCGTGATGAAGGTTGCCGAAGGCGGAGGGCCCTCCCTGTGGTCACTTCCTGCCGCCACTCCTGCTGATGGCTGTGGGATTTGGCGTCTTCACACCATCAGCCTCTTACCTGTGGAAGGCGAGAGGCGCCAGCCTCAGCTCTTCTTCTTGGAGAGCGGCCTTCCCAGTGCAGCTGATCTGTGGATTTTATTTCCCTTTACTGCTGTTTCCCTGGCACCTGCCCTGCGATCTGATTGTGGAGGCGGGAGTGACGAAGGAAAGGTAAAGGAGAGTCGGGGGAGCTCGTTTTGCTTGATCCACTACCCAGTCTTGGCCACTGCTCAGACCAAGTTAAAAATATTGTTTAAAATCAGTCTATACTGCTTTATGGAATTGATTCCACTAATCCATAAAAACCCAGGAGTACAGCTGTGTCCATTAATTACAAAACCAGCTGCTCAGTAGACTTTCTTAAAGAGCAATTTTACTTTTAAGGCACATGGTAATGTTGCATAATTATAAAATACAGTGTGATATTTCAATACATGTAGACAGCGTGTAAGTGGTCAGGTTAGGGAAACTGGGATATCTATCGCCTCAGACGTTTGCAAGTTGTTCATGTTCAGAACATTCAAGCTCTTCTCTAATAGCTATTTTGAACTATTCAATTAATGATGGTCAGCCATTGTCACCCTACTGTGCTGTGGAACATTAGGAGGTCTTCCTGTACAGCTGCGTCCTGCTAACTTACTGACAGGCCCCTCTCCATCCCACCCTCCCCGTACTCTTCGTGGGCTCTGGTATACTCTCTTTTTAGATCCTAAAGACCAGCTTTAAAATAGCTCCCAGCTTCCACTTATTTTGATATGTAACTGTGACATCGCTCGTCATAAATCCAGCAGCCCATCTGGTGGAGAGGACACAAAAACATTGTTGAAGAGCAAATGTGTTTAATTTTTTTTCACACTCTGAACAGAACTATCTTCGCCTGTATTTTCATAAATTTTCTGTACTAATGCATCCTCCTATTCTCTGTATGGTAGAAATTAGGAAGCTCAGCTTTATCCAGGTTCATTTCCTATAGGAAATAACGTGAATGTAGCTCAGTTAGAAGGACCCTATCTGTAGGGATCCGCCGGCGGTAGGAATCAGAAAGAAGGACAAGAAAGCTGGGCTAGGTGGTTGCCGGTCTGCCTGACGGGCGAGACTAAGTCCTTCACACACAAAGGATCCTTTGTTTATACCTTACAAGGTAATTCAGTGGCAGCAATATGTGAAGCAGCAAGGAAATATAACAGCACCCCCCCCCAAAAAAAAAAAAACCCAATTTCTTCTGGTCTACTCCAAAAAAATGGAGATCAATAATTTACCTGACAAAGATTGTCAAAATATTGTCTTAAGGATAACAATGCACAGAGCATTATAAGAGACTACAGACAGACAATAAACAGATGGAATCAGGAAAATTATAAGACAATAGAGATGGACAACCAAATTCAATCAGGAAAACAATACTTTAAAAAGTTCAGTAAAGAGATAAAAATCTTCAAAGGGAGAACCAAGAAAATTCTAGAAGTGAAGAATATAATGGCTGAACTGAAGAAATTCAATAGAGTTTCAACAGTATCAGACTGAGGAAAGAATGAATGCATTTGAAAATGAGTAACTTGACATTTGACCACCAGAGACACAAACAGAAAAATCGAGGAATGCCTGTGTCATTTAGGAGACACCAATAAACAACAGAATATATTGCATGACTGGGAAAATACCCAAAGGAACAGAGATAGGAGAAGAAAATTCATTTAAATAAGTAAGGACAGAAAACTTCCCAAGTCTGGGAGGGTAGGCATCTACCCAGATGTTTAAAGAATTTAAAATAGCCTCAATGTCAAGGGATCTTTACTGAAAGACATTATAATCAAAATATTGAAAGACAAAAAGCGACAATAGAAAAGCAACTGGTTACATATGAGGGATTCTCCACATACGAAAAGGTATCAGAGGATGTCTCAGCAGACTTTTTATAGGCCAATGAAGAGGGAGGCAGAGAAAAACTCTGCTAGCCAAAATACTTAATCCAGCAAAGCTATTTTTCAGAAATGACTGGGTGCCGAAGACTTATAAATAAAAGGTAAGAGAGTTCATCACCGCTACACTTTCCTTACAAAATACATGAGAGTTAGCTTCTCTTGGTTGAATTAAAGGGAGCTAAGTTAGCAGCATGAAAAATACAGAAGCATGAAAGCTTATTGATAAAGTTAAGTGTATAATCAAAGTCTGAATATTATGATAGTGATGTATAAATCACTTGTAACACTGGCATAAACATTCAAAGACAAAGTTTGACAAATAACTTGCTATTGGTTATTACATATTGGTGATACTGTTAATAGTTATACATAGTATAAAAAGACATAAATCATGATATTGCTAACATAAAATGTGTGGAAGGGAGAGGCATAACTTTCTGGGTCTAATCAATGTTAAATTTTTATTGTCTTAAAATATTCTGTTATAACTATATAATGTTTTTATGTGAGTCTCATAGCAGTCACACACAAAACTCTAGCAGATATATAGCAAGATAAAAAGCAGTCAAAACATATAACTTCAGAAAATTGTCACACCACAGAGAAACAGAGCAAGAGAGAAAGAAAAGAACAAAGACACCACAAAACAGAAAGTAAGATCAAATTATATGCTGCGTGTGAAAGACATTATGGGATGAAAGCAAAGAGTTAGAAAAAGGTATTAGAGACATATAACCCATAGAGAGCAGAGGTGGCTATTCCTGCATCAGAGAAAATAGACTTTAACTCTGAAATTGTCACAAGAGATAAAGAAGATCACTTGTATTGGTTAGGGTTCTCCAGAGGAACAGTGTCAATATAATCATGTAAGGGGATTTATTAGGCTTACAGGATCAGAGGCGAAAGAGTCCGTAGGAACTATCTTTGCTCTGAAAAGTTGGCTGGTTGGGTAGCTGCTCAGTGCAAGAACTCAGAAGCTGCAGAACGAGAGGGATCGAAGATACAGCACTGCTTCCAGGTGGAAGGCGCAGAGGGCAGGAGGTGCACTCACTTCAGCGGAAGGAGGCTCTTCAAATGAAGGCCAGTCTCCTTGTCTTTTCCCCTTCCTTTCCATGCAGGCTACAGACTATTGAGTGGGTGTCCTTCAAAATCTGGGTGGGCTTCCCCACCTCTCCCTGCCAGTCATCTTTGGGGACATCCCATATGCACATGGAAGAGTATTTTACTAGTCCACCAGGTATTTATCCAGGCAAGTTGACACATCCTGAGTAATGTTCATATCACTATTTATTAATAAAGGGGTGAGTTCATCAATTTGATATAACAACTGTAAATATATTTGCACCCAGCTTTGGAGTACCTAAATACATAATGCAAGCATTAACACAGCTGAAATTTAAAAATGGACAGCAATACAGTAGTAGCAAGGGGCTTCAGTGCTTCACTTTCCATATTGAAGAGCCTATCTAATCAGAAAATCAATAAAGAAACAGACTTGAACAGTACTTAATGAGCCTAATAGACACACAAGAGAATATGATGACCCTGTAGTATTAATACGATGTAAGAGCACCAAAATATGTTCTTCTCAAGCACATACATGGAACATTCTCCAACTGGATTATAGGTTAGGCACAAAACAGATCTTAACAAACTTAAGACTGAAGTAATATAAAGTATTTTTTTCCTGACCACCATGGTATAAAACTAGAAAATTAACAAGAGGAAAATTTACCAACAAAAGGTTCAGGATATAAAATTGGCATAAAAAGTCAACTATATGTGTACACACTAATAATGAACTATCCATAGCAAAAAGCTGAGGAAATAGTCTGGTCCATTAGAACATCAAAAAGGAAAAAAATCCTTAGGAATAAATTTAGCCAAGGAGGTAAGAGATCTATATACTAAAAACTATGAAACATCCATGAAAGAAATTGAAGATAAAAATAAATGGAAAAAACATGTCATATTCACAAGCTGGAAGAATTATGTTTAAATATCCAAAGTGATCTACACTTTGATGGTGATCCTATCAAAATTCCAGTAACATTTTTTTTTTTTCACAGAAATAGAAAAAAGTTCTAAGATTTACTGTTATGGTTTGTGTACAGGCGTCTCCCAAACTTCACGCAGTCATGGGGCAGACTTCTAGAGTTGGTGAGTAGCACACAATCCACTGCAGTTATGGGCCTGAGGGCTACCCCTGTCCTGGGGCAGGCAATTTACATCACAGTATAGGGTGGGAGGAGAAGGCAGCTGCTTGGGCTACTGCTACTCCTCCATGTCACCCTCTGCTCTTGGTCTGAACCATGAAAGGTTGCTCTCTACCATGTGCCACTTTGTCCTGGAGCCCGCTGAGCATGAACTTAAACCTCCAGTAAGTGTGAGCTAAATAAACGTTCCCTTCTTTTGGGGTGTTGGGCATTTGCCCCACCAATGAGAGAAGAGTAACTAAGACATTTACATAGACCCACAAAAGACCCCCCCAAAGCCAAATCAACCTTGAAAAAGAATGAAGGTGAAGATATCATATGTCTTGATTTCAAAATGTATAACAAAGCTATAGAAATCAAAACTGTGTGGTGTGGCATTAAAAACAGACACATGATAAAAACATCCAAAAAACCAGACACATCCGTGGAATGAAAAAAGAGCCCATCTATAAATCTACATGTAGATAGCTAACCTTTGGTAAGGGTATGAAGAATATACAGTGAGGAAAAGTAACTTTTAACATAGAAATATGAAGAAAACTGGATATCTATATACAAAAGAATGTATGTCGGTCAGCTTTTTTGTTACTGTGACAAGACACTCAGGAGAGTCACCTTAGAAAAGAGGAAAGGGTTTTTGGCTCACAGTTGCAGAAGCTTCGTTTTAGGCACCTGGCTCTGCTGTGTGTGAGCCTGCGACAAGGCAGAAGCACCACAGCAGAAAGGCATGGCTGAAAAGAGCTGCTGACCTCAGGACCGGCAGGCGGGGAGGGGTCTGGCACAGCAGACGTCCCAAGGTCGTGCTTGGCGAGCCACTCCCCATCCGGGCACCACCACCACCTGAGCATACATTCAGCCATAAAGTCATGAGTGGATCGCTGTTGCCAGGTTAGAGTCCACAGGGGCCTGCCTCCTAAAGCCAGTCACCCAGCTCTTCAGCATGTGGGTTTTCAGAGATGTTTAAAATTGAAACAAGTGGAGCCAGGGAGATAGCTCTGTGGCACAAGTGCCTGCCTGGAAAGTTCAAGGTCATGAGTTCAAATCCTGGTCCCACTAAAAATTAAATAAATAAATAATAAATAAATAAAATTGACATGAAGCAGAATGTAGTTGTATGCACTCTTCCTCCCGCTCTCCCCCGACCCCCTTTTTTTGAGAAGGTCTCCCTGGTGAGTCCAGGGGAACCTTAAGCTGAAATTCAGTGCCATACTGTTTCTCAAGCACATATTAAATGCAGAGAAGAATGCATCCCCAAGTTCTTCTCTGAGTTTGGGGGCAATATATATATATATATATATATAATTTTCCCCATTCACTGATATTCATACTAACTGAGAAAGCTATACTGGAGAGGGTAGAAAGCTTGAGTTTGCTTCCTGCACTGACTAGGTGTGTTTCTGAATCGAGGATGAAAACTTTGTTTATAACAGAGAAACAGTACGTGATCCAGGTGCTACCAATAGCAGTTCGGGGGTGACAGTGTTGCTGTCTTAGAGGCCAGTGTTCTGTGATTTGGGCAGGACATCAGCAGCGCATGTTGGCCTGGCCTCACGGCACAGTGTCTGCTCTGGTCAGGAAATCACCACAGTGTTTTGGCTAAGCACCCACGGAGGTGACAGCTGGCACCAGGATCAGGGCGGAGTGTCATTCTGTCTTCTCTCCAATAGAGTAGTCAGGGTCCCTGCTTTTCACTTTGGTAACTCCGAATACAGAAGAAAGATGAGAACTGCCTTGTTATTGTGATTCTCTTGGTAAAAGAAAAATAAAGGAGGGGCCTGGCAGGATGGCTCAGTGGTCTAAAGCGCCTGCTTAGGAAAGCTTGGGCGGCTGCAGGGACCGCGGTTCGATCCCCAGCACCACATGCTGCACCAGACCTGCCCTCAGGGCAGGCTGAGCTGGTCATAAAAATAAATAAACAAAAGTTCTGAAACAAGAAAAATAAAGGAAAGGAGAAGAGGAGAGCAAAGCAGAGCATACTTAGCTGGGCGTGAAATCCCCAGGAAGCCCTGTGCTTCCTTTAGGCTCAAATCTCCAAGGCAGCCCTGCCTGCCCAGGCGCTGACCGTGTACGGTGATGGCTCTGAGAAGACGTAAAATTTGAAGAGTTCTAAATTTAATTACTTTTAAATATTTTATTTGTACTAGAGAGACAATACAATAAAAAGGGATTTAGAAATTAATTTGGTAAAGCACCAGTCGTGCTGTGCTAGCCCACAGTTTTCCTTTTGCACAGGGTCGTCTTCCTTGGGACGGTGGTATTTGTTTTCATTCCACTGCAATTAAAACAAAACAAAACAAAACAAATCCTGTGTTCATGTATAATGCGTCTGAAGTGGGTCGAACATGTCTCACTTGTCAACTTTGGCCCCGTGAGATTGTGTATTTGCAGTTCACGGAATTTCAGCTGAGTCTTTCAGAAGTAGTCCAGTTTTTTTTTTTTTTTCCATATTTTTTACAAAGAAAAAGTAGTAATGATGATGATGGAAACTAACCCTAATACTATAGAATTGCTTCAACTAATCCTTCTGTGAAGTGGAAGGGCTGGCCAGCTGAGGAAAGTGGGGTGCAGTGAGGTTAAGTACCTCCTCAGGAGCAGACTTAGTCGGCGGTGAGGCCAGAGTGCAAACCCATGCTGCGTCGCTCCATCAGATACAGAGGAAACCCACAGATGCGCGTGCATAGCTCTCGAGAAGCTGCCTCATCTGTAATGACACCGGTTCTCACGGTGCTGCCGTCTTCGAGGCCAGTGTACTGTGACCTGAGCAGGACACCAGCCGTGCCCGGTGGCCTGGCCTTGGAGCAAGCAGCTAGGGCAGGAAAGCCCAGGATGTTGTGGAAGGAAGATCGAAGCCTGGCGTAGCCCGCACACCTTTTAGGTACGTCCTTCCTCACCTGTTTCTTCCGTGCTTTTATTTTCTTTGAAGACTTCCTCGCTTTCTTGTAGACCTCACCCTTCTCTAGTAGGATGGGCGCCAGCCACAGGCAGTGTTGACCACTTGAAATAAGCTTGTCCAGAAGGCAGTATGCTACGAGCAGGAAACAAACACCAGATTCCAATTTTGAGGACCTAGTGTAAAAAGTATGAAAAAAATCACATTAATGTTTTTCACAATGTTGACTTCATGTTAAATGTTACATATTTGTGTATGTCCACATATAAATACTAAAGTGAATAGTCCCTATTTTTTTTAATGTGACTGGTAATTTAACATTTTATGTGGCTTGTGCTCTATATCTGTTAGAGAGTGCTGCTCAGGTTTGTTAATTTCGTGTCCCCTTTCGTTCAGTAGTGCAAACTTGAGGGTAGATGGTGGGTTTGCCTTCGGGGGGGCCTTGGCTTTGGGGTTGCTTGTGGCTGTTTGAGGATGTCAAAGATAAGCTTCTAAACTGACTGTCATGGTCTGTGTAAGTGAGGGCTTGCTAGAGACAGTAATAAAACATTTTCTTTCATCTGCTTAGCAACTGATTTGCTGTGAAGTTAGATCTCTGGTGGGAGCGTGGTGCTTTCTGTCTCGTGACCCTGTGGTTGATCTCTGCTTTCCAACTTGGGTGCTTGGCAGTAAAGCTGGTGGGAAAAGAGTGCTTTATTTTCTTGCCCTTGGGCCAGTTATGGAATTCTCAGTTGCCTTTAAGATGTGTTAGGAGACATTGCAGATCGTCACTGATGCTTTCTGTCAGAGAACCTTTAGCGTCGGTGGTACTGCCGTTGTCCTCCGCTGTTTCAGTGGTGTCTCTGCACTATCACATGGCTAGAAAGAAGGAGTCGCAGCCTTTCTCCTTGAAGAACTTGGGTCATTTGTAGGGATACAGGCTTTGTGACTCATCAGGAAATCACCAAGACAAGAGCCAGGGAGGGGCTTCGATGCAGAGCCAGGGGCTGTGAGCCTTCAGTGTTGGGGGAACGATGTTCTGAGCCAGGGGCTGGGCTGGGGCTGAGAAGGTTCTGGACTGTTTGAAGGTGAGGGCAGTGTGTATAGGGGAGCCTTCTGAGAGGGGGCTAGCTCCTGAGGACCAGTCTCAGGCAGTTGTGAAGTGGGGGTGGAGCAAGAAGAGAGGATCTGAAGTCCGGGTGTGGCTCAGGGGAAGCCACTTGGGTACGCCTGGACAGGACCCTGATAGAGGTCGGCTGTGAAAGTACAGTCTGAAGAATTGTGAGAGACTTTTCTCATCTTCCGATTGTCAGCGTTTGGGAGTTGGCATGTTGGCAAAGCATTAAAGCTGTTTAATAAACAACCCTGTAGCGCTTGGATGTGCCAGGTACATTATTTTAAAATAAACGCATAATTATATCATGGCAAGCGAAACCGTTTCTTATTTTACGGCAGCTAAGTTTGTGACACAGTAAAGAGCAGGTAGATAAGGCACAAATTGTGAAGGCTTTCGTATTTCATGTGACTGATAGGCAGCGGAGGTCCCCTGGGAGGCCCAGGTCTTAAGAACAGGTTATCCAGCCCAGGGGTGCCGGAGGGGTGAGGACAGAGGACAGAGGACAGAGGACAGAGGACAGAGGCGAGAAGGGGCTCAGCAGCTACCTCAAGTGCAACATGATGGGGATCTCGCACAAGGATGGTGAGGATGGAGAAGAAACCTGCGAGCCAGGGGCCGGGCCCTTGCTTAAGCAAGGTGTCCTGTGTTGGGGACAGCCCTTAGGGTCCAGACCTGTGGCAATGCTTCTGCATAAGGAACGTGTCCGGGGAGCCAGGAGAGAAGAACCCGTGGTCCTGTTATGATGCTCGCTGTGCTTGCATGGGGCACTCCTTCAGGATCTGGTGCTATCCCCGCCCCTCTGCTTTGAAGCAGATGAGGAGCGCCCAGGCTCAGAGAGGCTCTGTAGTTGGCCCAGGGTCTGACTTCGCGGCCTTGAGGTACCGTACGCCCACATCCATGACTGTTGAAATGTTCCAGAAATGGTCATGCGGCCATTATCTCCTCTCCAGAACACTTCTTGTTTACAACACATCTGTCCCATCATTCTGACACGTTCCGATGCAGTTCTGGAAGTCCTCTTTTAGGAAATATGATAAACAAGCAGACAGACAAGGCCCCACAGGCTGCTGCTCCCTGACTTCCGCCGGAAGGCAGGAGCACAGGATCACTCGGTGTCCCCACTCCCCGTGCCCAGCGGGTCTGGCACTGTGACACTCCTGGCTCCTGGCAAGGCCTAAGCGACCGCTTGGAAGGTGTTCAGAATCACCTGGCAGAAACGTGCTAGAAGTGCGGGCGAGCACCTCGAGGGGTTCCTGGCGATCTGTCCTTTACCGTAACCAGATTTTTACATTTTAAAATTGACTGTATTTTTCGATCCCACTGCACGTGCTGCCTTATCACTGATAGCGATAGTGACTTTTTTTTTTTTTTTTTTTTTTTTTGTAGCATCTTCCCGTTCCCATGCTTCTCTCACTGATTGATGCTCACCTCAACCTTGGCCGGAATGGACTCAGCCGACCAAAAGCGCTCTCCTTAGCCCTGCGCAGCACTTTCCTGCGGCTTATTCTGTGATTTATGTCCTCCCTGCAGCGGCCTGCTTGGCCCTTTAAGAAGCTGATGAATGCCTAAATATAGACCTCTCCTCCTTCTCTTCAGTCCTCTGCGTGTCTCTTCCCCCGTCGTGCGATGCCATCTGGTGCCATGAGCGCATGTGTTTTGCATTCCTTTTCAGGGAACCAGATTCATTGCTGTCGGAACCCAGAAAGCTGGGTTAATTTCCAGGTTTGCCTGCGTGGCTTTGAAAACATTGGACTCTAGCGCCGCCTTGTGGATTCTGGCAACATCACCTCTTAGCGCGGCACTCCCCCCCCCCCCCCCATGCCATCCGGGTGCACCCTAGGTGCGTCCTTGTCTTTTCATCTGTATGTAGGACCAGCTTTGGCGTTGGCAAGCCACGAAGCTGCTCCAGGTCTTTCCCGATGTGATTTTTGTCAGGTTTCATTTCCTGTGGGCGCTGTAGGAAGCCAAACTCTGATAGTGCGCTTTCCTCCTCAAATCCACTTGATGTTCGGCGGTGACCGTGGGGCCAGGGTGTAAGAACAAGGACATGAAGAGCTCATGGCTGCTCTGAAGCTGCTGATGAGCTGTCCTTTACTCCCACTCTCTCTTGTAATTCTGCTGAAGTCTCGGATCATTTTCCAAGGAAGGGAGCACCAGGACATGGGCCTCTGCCTAGTGGACTCAGCCTAGGGGCTCTGGGGCTCCCCACCAGAACACCCCCCAACCCCCGTCTTTGGAATCTGGAGTGTTGCTTGGTACTGCCTCACTGTGCCCGCTTCCCTTATCTGCTTTCTCTTCTCACCTCAGGATTCTCGGCGCTTGGGCCTGAGATTCCGACGGGGGAAGCAAAGGCCACTTGGCCAAGTGTGGCACATCGCTTACCTCATCCCTGGCACGGGGAGACTTCCCTGGGAAGCGGGAGCGCTCGGCCAGCTGTCTGCATTCTGTGCTCTCTGCCTGCCTGCTGGGATCCTTCTGGTTGTGGACAAGGGCCAAGGAGGAAACGGGCCGGGAATATTGGCACTCTGATTTCAAAGGGGCCACACATCTCCCTAGAGCAGAGCTTGCGCTCCTCGGAGGCCTAAGATCTCTGTCCCTGCGGCCTCACTCCAGCGTGAAGCGGCTCCTGTGACATGCAGACGGGGTAAAGCCCTGAAGCCAACCGTGTAGCTGTCTTGCTTACTTTTCTCTGGTTGCTGAGACAGAATACCCAATGGCCAAAATTAAGAAAGGAGGGGCCCGGCAGGATGGCTCAGTGGTCTAAAGCGCCTGCTTGGGAAAGCTCAGGCAGCTGCAGGGACCGCGGTTCAATCCCAGGCACCACATGCTGCGCCAGCCCTGCCCTCAGGGCAGGCTGAGCTGGCCATAAAAATAGATAAACAAAAGTTCTGAAACGAGAAAAAAAAATAAATAAATAAAAAATTCTTTAAAAAAAATTAAGGAAGGAAGTGTTTATTTAGCTCACGGTTTGTGGAGGTTTTAGTCCAGCTGGCTCCAAGGCAGGGGGCCGAAGACCCAAAAGCAACAAGAGCAGAAGGGCGAGGGCGAGGAGCGAGCCCCTTTTCCTCCCTTACACCCGCTCACACCATCTCCCTGCCCCGCCCCCTTTTACCCCAAGGTCGGGCTATTTACAAAATGAGGACCCTGGCACCTGACTTAGTTAGACTTCTACACTTGTCAAGTTGACACAATGTATCAACTAATGTGTCACAATGTATCGTTACAGTAGCTAATCTGCTCTCGGAGTCTTGTGTGTAGAGTTACAAAAAAACCACTTTTGATTAGGGCTCCCCTTTGTTTCTGGAAGAGTGTGTGTTGCTACAAAACTAGAAAAATTCTTCTTTACTTCTTTACTTCTTTACCTACAAAATTAAGGGGCATCCTTAAGAGATTAAAGATTTCTAATTTTCCTGAATGAGGAGTGTACAGATCTTGAGTAAAAGCACATATGTGCAAGCTTCGTTATTAGCACTGTGACCCCCAGACAAATCAGTTAGCCTTTCTGAGCTTGAGATTTGTGTGTGTGTGTGTGTGTGTGTGTAGTGGAGGTAGTAGTACTGTCATTCAAAGTGTCATTGACGAGTATTGAATGGACATTTGGTTTTGCTGTTGTTTTTTTTTTTGTTACTTTTAATAAGAAATAACAATATATAACAACGTGACAGTTTCAAAACACTTTAGTAGTACATTTCAATATTTGATACAATGCATATTGTTGTCTTCCTATTAGTTATACAGAGCACAGGGTGTAGATGCTTTAATTTTTAAAATCATTATTGGTACAACCAAAGAACTTAGTTCTTCTCAATGAACTAAGAGAAAGCAGGTATGTACATTATCCAATGTCTGATAATTTCAATGTGTTATTGGTAAAACTGGCAAAGTTGGAAGCTGTTTATTTAAGCCTTTTATAGCTTAGCATTCTAATCTAGCTTTACGTTTTATGCCTTGTGGTTAAGCTTTTCTGCTGGGTGGTTGAGGGCATGTTTAAGCAAGACCTGTATAGCAAAACATGTAACTTTTATATTTCTCAAGGTCAGTCAAATCCCCTCAGGATTCACTTTGGAACCATGTACAGTGCTTTGTAGAACTGTTGCCAGGGTCAGCCATCTGGATGAGTCACGGCCATTGCTTGACCAGTTTACTCTCTGTGAAAGCCTGAGAGAATGTTTTCTCTCTAAGTGACTCTCCTTTGGCACACTGTGTATCTTCAGTCCCTTTCCTCTGTAGCCCCATAATCTCCTTGAACAGAAAATTTGGGTAACCTCTGAGTTATAGGATGTTATAGCACAGGTTCCTTGTTGTTCTTTTGAGACAAGGTCTTGTTATGTAGCTAAGAGCTGGCCTCACACATTGTGATCTTACTGTGTTGCCCTCCCGGGTGCTGGGAACACAGGCATGTGCCGCCATGCCTGGCTTAAAAGGGTTCTCTAAGGTGAATTTTCTCTGTCTTTGAGACGATTAGGTAGTTTCAGTGCTCTGGATTTGTCCTCCATATTTGTCGATGGCATTTGTTATTTTTCATATATTAAACCAATCTGTATTCCTGAGATAAATCTCATTTGTTCATGATGTAGGAATCTTTTAAAATGTTGCTGAGTTCAATTTGCCCATATTATGTTAAGGAGTTTTACATGAATATTCACAAGAAGTATTACATAATTTCCTTTTTGTTGTATCTGGTTCTATATCGGGGAAATACTGGCCTCATAAGATGACTTAGACAATCATCTCTTGTCTTCTATTTCTTTTTCTTTTTTTTTTTTTTTTTGAAGATTTTTTTTTTTTTTTTTCAGTGCCAGGGATTCAACTTGAGACCTGGCATTTGCCAGGCAGGCTGAGCTATCTCCCCAGATCCCTAGCCCCCCTTTTTAATGTATTTGGTACAGGGCCTCACTATGCAGCTTAGACTCGTAGTGATCCTATTTTCAGCCTCCCCAGCACTGGGATTACAGCGTGCACTACCACAGCCAGTGTCCATGGAAGGCTCAGCCTGCCCTGGGGTGGGGACACTGCAGCATGTGGTGCCAGGGATCAAACCCAGTCCCTGTGCTTGTCTAAGCAGGGGCTTAGTCTGCCGAACTATCTTGCTGGCCATTCTTTTTTTTTTTTTTTTTTTTTTTTCCAATTCTTTTATTGTTTAAATTTAACAATGGTTATATTACATATTTTCATCATCGGATCAGTTTAGATTAATACATATAGGTATATAAGATTGATCAAACAACTAAACATTAACCTTTCTAA